>JAECUM010093646.1:0-62075 GCA_016617855.1 Megalonaias nervosa | reverse complement strand
AGCTTTAACAAGTTTTCAGTCATACCGCTACGATGTCTGCAGTTTAAGGTGACGTCTAGCACTGGGGCATCATGCCGCAGACATGTAGCATCATGTCCGACCCAGTCACATTATCCTGACACAAGGCCGACTAGTCCTAACACTAACCTCTTAATGCTGAGCGCCAAGCGAGGCAGCTGTTAGTACCACTTTTATAAGTCTTTGGTATGGCTCGGCCAGGGATCGAACTCGCGACGTTTTAACCACTAGGCCATCGGAGCGGTCAAAAAAAAACTGAATAGTATACCTACCTAGATATGCCAGAGAACCATTTATGTTCAAATCAAAAGTCTACAGTGATATTTATCAGGTTTTACAAGCATGGAGATATGAAACAGTCGACATAGTGCATGAAATAGATAGCTAACGTAGCAATATGATGTAGTTTTGTGTTTGAATGTAACGAACATTACACTAACGAACCTTACGTCTATTGGACAAAAAGTAGTTTATACTTTTTTGTATATTTAATTTAACTGTTTCTTTCTTAGCTTTAATTTTTTTTTATTTCATTACATGCCGTTGTAATGTAACATTGTATGCTGGACTTGACCTTGTCCAAAACTGAGTTCATTTCTGCTTGACCTGACTGACTTTTTTATTATTTTTTTTATATTTCATTTTATGTCAACAACTAATACATAGCTAAATTATTCTCTATGTTTATGAGCTTAATCTCAGAATTATTATTAATAGAAGAAGCAAATATGTTGATTTGGGTCAGGGTTTGGGACTTTCCTAAGTGAATTTTACAGGCTATGGTTTTGATTTTGTAAACATCAGGATATTCTAGAAGTTTATTTTCCATTAGGTAATTTTTGTTTTAGAAAATGCTAATTGTGACCTGAAGTCTAGTAGATAATTGTATAATCTTGTGATTGTGAGAGTTTGGTCATTCGTGTTTTAAGATCTAGCACTTTAAAGTTGTATGTTGTATGTTGTGACCAGTATTTGTATTTATTTCAAGCTGGAATTTTTTATTTTTTTTGGTTTAAATTATTGAATTCAAGTGATTATTTTCTCTGGAAATACAAAAGTGCTCTGATAAAATTCTTGGATAGAGACAATAACTGGAATTTATACTGAATTCAAGCCTGTAATTATATTTCTGTGATTCAGCTAAAGACTGTTGACACATCAACACTTCAATAGCTACCACAGACGCGTCATCGACTTCAGTTTGGGATATTCTGGACTTTTACTGAATTTTAGTCAGGACTTTAAATTACTAGGACTTGTGTCTGTAATTCTTAGATTATTCTGGGATTTAATTTGCAATACCGTAAGTTCTTTTTTTCTCATTTTCACTTGGTATTCCAGGGAAATAGATATATATGTTAAAGTTTACAAAGCTTGTTGTCTTTCACTCTTTTCTGTTACTTATTTTAAGATCATAAACTAGTAACAATGCAAATTTGAAATACAAAGCTTCCCAAAAGCTGGTTAAATTTACATGTGCACATCATAATAAAACACAAGCAAATTTATTTAGTCATCGTCATATATTATTCATTGAACTATTATGTAACGAACATTTCCGTTTTATGTTTACACACACAGTTGACATAATTTATGAAGACATAAAACAATAAAAGTTTTAATTAATGTGGCCATTTTTTTCTCAATCGAGGCAAGTCCTCCGCGATTTAGTAAGCCTAATTCTTTTTTGATCATATACTTGAAAACATTTTCCTTCCTTAATTATAAAGTATAGACTCTCTCATTTGTAACAGAGAAGGCATTTATTACACGATGATTTTCATATGGAAATTCATAAATTTAAAATCATCTTCCATTTGGAAACCTCTTTATAAGTTTTAGCAATACTAGTAGTGATAGGGGGCACATTAGCGTCAAAGGGAAATCCAGTCAAAGACCCTCCTGGGCACGTTTGGCGTCAGAATTGATAGCGTCAAAGGGAACAAGCATTACAAGACCCCCTGGGTAAGTATATCGTCAAAATGGACCCTGGGCCACTATAGCGTCAAGACAAAAGGTTGAGTGTTGGTATAGGCAAAAAAGAATAAATCTTTTCGAGGCAGTGGAGTGGCCCTGAAAAGGGCCTTTGGGTTCTTCTTCTATTAACACCATTTCGTTAACATAGAGGGCATCAGTAGTAACAGGGGGCGATATAGCGTCAATGGGAAAATACATTACAGCCCCCCCCCCCCGGGCCTGTATAGCATCCAGATTTATAGCGTCAAATGGCACACCCTGGGCCTGTATAGCATCAAGGGAATTTTGTATAGGGACAATAGGAATGGAACAGGTAGGGTGACGTCATTATACTGGACACTTGCAACAATGTAGCAAGTGGCTGACCTGAATATGCGCAGCTACTCTAGGTAGAGACAAATACAAGAGAAACAGAGACATATACAACACATAGATAACACATATAAAGGCAAGAAAGAATAAATATCTTTTCGAGGCATATGAAAGTGGCCCTGAAAAGGGCCTTTGGGTTCTTCTTCTTTTATTGTCTCCGCTTCTTCCACCACGTTCTCACTTTTTCAATGATTCCTTTCTTCTTCTTCTTATTCTTTTTTTCGTCTGGAATCCAGTCAGGATGTCCCATAGCTCTAAACTTTTCCTGTACCTTCATCCAGTTGATGTTCAGTCTTTCAAACTCTTCTTTTCTCTTTCTGTTTTCCTTCTCCTTTCACTCTTTTGTCCAGGTGTCTTTGATTTTCTTTACCTCTTCTTCCATCACGTTTTTCATCTTGCCTTCGGCTTTCCTTAATTGTTGTAAGCCCCACTGGACAAAAGACCACTGTCCAATTAAATGTGTCTTGCAAGAAGCTCCTCACTTGGATAACAAGATCAAGGGCTTCCTTCAATGTGCCTATTCTTACATACTTAGGCTTGATGACTCCTCTTAATTTTTCCACCTCCTCTTCTATCATTCCTGCCACCAGATCCCTGGCTACTTTGAGGCTAGTAACTTGACTAGTCACAAAGTCTTTCGAGACTGGATAGGTCCATTTTTTTCAAGCCTTTCCACCACGTAGGCTGCATCCATCATCCAGAACCAACTATGCCTTAATTCATTAAACAAATTCATTTTTCTTGAAGGTGTTGAATAGTCAACGCGGGTAGGCAGACTGACGAGCGCTCTGATTTATATCCGTGGAGCACGGACGTGAAGGAAAATATCCCTTACAGTGACTTCACACAAACGAACGAGAATGCATAAAACACCATACCTACTATCCACACAAACAAACGCGAATGCATAAAACATACACACTATACTATCCACACAAACGGGAAGAGAAAAAACACACACCATATCTACTATCCACACAAACAAACGCGAATGCATAAAACATACACACTATACTATCCACACAAACGGGAAGAGAAAAAAACACACACCATACCTACTATCCACACAAACAAACGCGAATGCATAAAACACACCATACTTACTATCCACACAAACGAGAAGAGAAGAAAAAACACACCCTATACTATCCATACAAACGGTAAGAGAAGAAAAAACACCCTATACTATCCACACAAACGGTAAGAGAAGAAAAAGCACACACGACACTATCCACACAAACGTGCGCGAATGCATAAAACACACACCATATATACTATCCACACAAACGAACACGAACGCAACACACACACACATCAGTAAATGAGTGAGTGTTTATAGTCACACTACTCTACATTCACACAAATTGGCAACTTGAATAATGTCTCTTTTCTAAAGATCTGGTTAGCCCTGAGAAGGGCTGTTTTTCTAACTTCAGATGCACCTGGCTAATGGTTACACCTCACAGGTCTGGCTCCACAGACACAACGTTTGCTCCAGTCTTGCTCCCAGTTCAACCTTTCTCTTGGAAGCGCAGAGGGAGGTTGAGTGGCTTCACTATCCCACTCCTCTGTTTGTGGGATAATGAACACTTGTTGGTCACTCTGTCTTCTTCTATGCCACACACGGGGATGAGATCTCTGCGGCTCCCACTCTTGTCGTTGTCTCTCCAACTCCTCCATTGCCTCCTCCTCCCAGTTTTCTGTCTGGGGGACAACGACTCTTGGTATTGGTGGTACTGGTGGCAGAGGCTGTGGCAGTCTTTGTTGTGGAAGTGGTGGTTGTGGAGGCGTTGGTATCCTCATCTCAGGTTTCACCTCACACACAGGTCTTAGCATGAGGTGAGGCAGGATCCCTCGCTTCTTTTCCTTCTCTTCTTTCTTTTTCTTCTCTTCCTCCTCCTCTATCCTGGCTTCTTCCTGGATTGTCTCCATGGCTAGTTCGTCCAGGAATCTTCTAGCATACTCCAGGTGCATCTGGAACTCCAACAGTTTTGTGATTCTACTATTCATTTTCAATGTTGACAAGTCAACGTGGGTAGCCAGACTGAACTGAACTAAACTTTGAAATTATAGTGGCGTGCGCACATATTGTGCATATGCCAAACTGTTTAATGCCTGCAAGGCAGGCTGTTAAATATTCCTATGGGAGGGTATAAGTGCCACCTCCCCTAGGCTTTAATGCACTCAATGAGTGCTTCTAAATGAGCCGTCAGGCAGCGAAACGGTATCTGGAATGTTCCATGCTTGCCTGATTGGTTGGCTTGTTTGAGTGGGAATAGACCCATCACGCACTCATGATTCAGTCGCTTATACCAGTCGGTGTTCTGAGTGGGATTTGAGGCACACACTCAGATTTTGCTATGAGAGTTTAATGCATCCACTGCACGCTGTTAAATGAATGTCCAGAAGTGGATAGGGCGGAAAAGGCCGGAAGAGGGGCGCCAAACTCCAGCGGAAGGCGCTCGCAGTTGCAGGGTTATTGATCCGGGTTGTGGTTTTTCGAATTTTGAATGTCCGGTAATTTAATGTCGAAAGATGCCGAAAGATGAAGAATTTAGAATATATTCTGTGCTGTTTTTGAGACGGAGATTTCTTGGTACCTTTTGTGACAGTCATTAGTATGTTAATTGTATATTTGTCACCTTGTGTGACTGGCCCTGATGGTCCTGGGTTTAGACCACCTTATAGTCTGCTAATTTGGGGGTCTATGAAACCTACTTTGTATTTTTTTTTGATGGCCTAACGGTCTGGGGTTTGTAAAAATTGGTTTGGTTCCGTATCTGTACGTAAATGGCTTTTTGTTTGTCACCTTGTGTGGCGGGGCCTGATGATCATTGGGATTTGATCAACTTATATGATACTATTTGGGGTCTTACTGTGGTTCATATGCTGGTTTACGTAGCCACTTGTGATGGCAGGCCCTGATGGTCTTGATCTTTGGACCATCTTATATCATCTAGGTATTTGGGGACATACTTGATTGTTGATGGAATGACTGTCATCTTTGGTGGAGAGATTAGTTGGTGTTAGTAGGGTTAGTTTTGAGAAGAATAGAGAATAAAGAGTAGAGAAATTTTTATTTGTTTTCCCCTCAGATTATTTTGTGTTTTAATGGAGTATTTGTTATTCGTAGGTGGTTTTGGGTGGCTTGCTTTTAACGGTTGGACTGCAGTTGTTGTTAATTAGTTGGGTTTAGTTGTTTAATTGCCTTATTTTTGATTTAGGTTTTAATGTGTGTGGATGTCTCCGCTAAGTAATCAGGTTCCCCGCGAGATCTCGGGGACATCCGCTCAGTTTTTGATTCTTTTTTACTTTTTACTTTACTTTAATCCTCTTCGTGCCTAGTTGGCACATAGGGCGTCCACCGCAGCCCTCCATCGGTCCCTGTCCTGTGCCACTTTCTTTGCTTCTCCCCACGATAGTTTCACGGTTTTTAGCTCGGCATCGAGTGTTCTTCTCCATGTGTTGGCAGGGCGTCCTCTATTTCTCTTCCCTTGGGGATTCCACTCTAGGGCGTGCTTCACGATGCTACTGCTGCCTTTTCTCCAAGTGTGGCCCACCCATCGCCATTTCCTTCTAGAGATGGTTACAATGATCGGCTCTTGCTCTGTCCTTTTCCAGAGTTCTTCATTGGTCACTTTCTCAGGCCACCAGATGCGAAGGATCCGTCTCAAGCATTTGTTGATAAAGATTTGGAGCTTCTGGTTCAGCGCCTTTGTTCGTTTCCATGACTCAGAGCCGTAGAGCAACACTGTCTTCACATTGGTGTTGAACATGCGTATCTTTGTGTTGAGGCTGAGTTTCCTGCTGGTCCAGTTTGGCTTCAGCATAGCGAAGGAGTGGCGTGCTTTGCAGATTTTGGCTGTGATATCCTCGTCTGTTCCTCCTTTGTTGCTCACGTCGCTTCCAAGATAGGTGAATACTTCAACATCATCCAGTGCTTGTCCTTCCAGAGTGATGGGGTCTGTTTGCTGAGTATTCATGCGCATAGACTTGGTCTTCTTGCCATTGATGGATAAGCCTACTTTGCTAGCAATTTGTTGTAGCAGGGTCGTTTTCTTCTGCATGTCTCCCCAGGTATGTGACAGAAGGCAGATGTCATCAGCAAAGTCCAGATCTTCGAGCCTATTCATCATGGTCCACTGGATCCCCATTGGTCTGTCAATGCTTGTTTTCATAACCCAGTCGATGACTATAGAGAAGAGCAGAGGAGAGAGAAGGCAGCCTTGTCTCACTCCGGTAATAACCTCAAAAGCTGGTGAAAGAGTGTTGTTGTGGATAACCTGGCAGCTAGTGTGGCTGTAGATGCTTTGCAGGACTTCAACGACCTTCTCTGGCACTCCATAGTGGCGTACAATCTTCCACATCGTGGCTATGTCCACTGTATCAAAAGCCTTTCGGAAGTCTATGAAGTTTAGATACAGTGGTGACCGCCATTCCAGACTCTGTTCAATGATTATGCGTTAGGTCGTAATTTGCTCCGTGCAAGATCTTCCTGGTCGGAACCCACTTTGCTCTTCACGCAGTCTGTCGTCTATCGCCTTCTGGATCCTTCCCAAGATAAGCCGAGTAAACACTTTGCTGCACATTGAGAGAAGTTGGATCCCCCGCCAGTTGTTATAGTCTGCAGGGTCCCCTTTCTTTGGCAGCTTCACGATGTACCCTATGCTCCATTCTTCCGGGATATTGCGCTGTTCCCATGCTGCTTGGACCAGGTCGAAGATTACTTCAGCTGTCAGCTGCGAGTTTGCCTTGAGTGCCTCTGGTGGGATGTTATCCGGTCCTGGTGCTTTTCCTCGCTTTGTCCTCTTGATAACCATGATGATTTCCTCCATTGTGAATGGCTTCAAGTTTATATTCAGATCCTCCCCGGGTTGGATATCTGGTAGGTCTGTAACTGGAGGTCCGTTGAGGGTATCCTTGAAGTGTTCTTGCCAGCGTTCTAACTGCAGTTCTGAGTTGCTGATGACACTTCCTTCCTTGTCTTTCACTGGTTTCTGCGGGTTGGTGGTCTTTTCAGCTAGGAGTCGTGTTGTGTGGTAGAGTTCCTTCAGGTCGTTTCTTCGTGCCGCTTTCTCGGCTTCAGATGCCAGCTCTTCTATCATAACTCTCTTGTCTTTCCTAGCACTCTTTTTCACTCGTTTGTTCTGCTTGCTGTATCTCTCTTGCAAGCGTTGCTTCTGACCTCTTGTCCTCGCTTGATCCAGTTTCAGCCTTATTTCCCTTCGCTGCTCTATTTCCTGGATGGACGCTGCTGACAGCCAAGGTTTGTACTGTCTTCTCTTTGTCCCAAGTACTTCCTCAACGTGCCAACAATGGTATCTTTTACGCGTGTCCACTTTTTCTCCACTCCCGTTGCTGATAGCTCCTGGAGTGGCCCTTGTTCTTCCTCGTCGTTTAGGTCGGCAAGAGCTTCGAAACGGTTCCTAAGTGTGTCCACAAAGTTTCTTTACAGGTTTTTGTCCTTCAGTTTGGAGACATCGAAGCGCCGTTTCCTTCCATCCTCCTTCACTTTTGTGATCTTTGCCTTGAATTTTCCGATGACGAGAGAGTGGTCTGTGTTGGCATCGGCTCCTCGGTATGCCCTGACATCCTGCATGTCACTTCTCCACCGCCTGGAAATCATCATGTTGTCGATCTGGTTCTCTGTCATCAGGTCTGGTGACCTCCATGTCACCTTGTGGATTCTTCGATGCTCAAATAGCGTCCCTCCTATAACCAGTTCCTTGTCCTGGCAGAACTCGAGAAGAAGATCTCCGTTTTCATTTCTCTCACCACACCCATGTTGACCCATGATTCTTTTTAATTCTAAGTAATTTATTTGGCTGTTTCTCCCTGTCTTGGTTTAGGTTTTTAACATGTGCGAGTGTCTCCGCTGGGTTAGTCAGGACCCGATCGATTTCAGAGACACTCGCGCAGTGTTTAAGGATGTTATTTGTTGGTTTGTGTGGTTTTTTTGTTTTCAATTTTTATATTTTATCCCTAAGTTTGGTCTCATTTAGGAATTGTAGGATGTTTTTATAAGTATTAGCGATATTGGGGTTGGTTTTTTCCTATTACCTCAGAGTAGGTAGTTGGGGATCCAATTTCCTTTTGTGCTAGTTGTAGTTTGTTCCTAGCTTGTAGTTGTTGAGAGCAAGTATTGAATATATGTTCGAGATCCTCGATTGTTTGGCAGTGGTAGCAATTGATGGTTGTGAGTTTAGGACCCAGGTGTCTTCCAAAACTGCTCGCAAATTTTGTTTTGCCTGTTAATATACGGTTGATGATTTTTTGGTCTGAGCTGTTTGTATTAGGTGGTTTTATGGACCTGTTAACTTCATTTAGTGTGGAATATAGTTTTCTACCTTTATGTGTGGCATTCCATGTTTCCTGCCATTTAAAATTGATGTAATTTTCAGCAATGTTTAAGGTTTCGCTAGTGCTGTATTTAAGTGTGGCAGGGTTTGGATCTCTTAGTTTTCTTTTTGAGACTCAATCAGCTTGTTCATTGCCGAGGATTCCTATGTGTGAGGGTATCCACATAAATTCTACTATTTGGCTTCTAGTGGATATTTCTTTTAATAGGTGGTAAGCCTCGGCAAGGAAGTTTTCTCTTGAATTAGTGCTTTTATTTTTAATTGTTGTAATTACACTAAGTGTGTCGCTTATGATTACTGATTTTGGGGTGTTGTTATATTTGATCCATTTAAGTGATTCGATGATAGCCCAGAATTCTATTGTATATATAGAGCAGTGATCCGGTAATCTGGTTCCCAGTTGTATGTTGTACTCTGGGATAACTATCGCTGCTGCCGTTCTGGGTGGGTCGGGTGTTTTGGATCCATCAGTATATATTTTAACGAAACTAGAATAGGTGTCCTGAATATCGCTGGCAATAATAGATTTTAATTTTAGCTCTTGTTTCAATTTGTTTCCGTACTTGGTTGCTTTAGAGTTAATCCTTGGTTTGGAGATAGTCCAAGGGGCTTGGTCAGGAGGTTTAGAGTATTCCTCCTGCTGTTCCAAGATTGGCAAATTTTTCCGCAGTTCAAGTATTTGTTTTCAGCCAGGAGTGTTTGAACGAGTGTACGACTAAATGTAATATTGCATCGGCTAATGGCCTTTTTAGTTGGATGCTAGTTTGGGTGGCTGGCAAGCCAGAGAGAATATTTGAGGAGCCTCTCTTGCCTCCTTAATTTTAATGGTAATTCGCCAGTGAGTATGCATAATTCATCCAATGATGTTGAGGGTAATGCCGGTACAGATCAGCAGTGCCTTTCTTTGGATGGCATCCAGTTTTTTCAGGTGATTTGAGTTAGCCGAGTTATATACCTGACAACCGTATTCTAGTTTCGATCTTATGAGTGCTCTATAGAGTGTTGTTAGGGTTTCTTGATTCGATCCCCAGGTGGTGCCTTTGAGGTTTTTTAATAGATTAAGGTCTTTGGTGCAATTTTTTGTTAATTGTTCAATGTGTTTATTCCACTCCAGGTGTTGGTCGAAGTACATATCTAGGAATTTGACTACTTTAACATATTTTATTGTTTGATTTTGAAGGTAAAGGTTGGGGTAGACAAGTTGACCTTTTCTTTTAGGGGTGAAACTTATCGCTACTGTTTTATCCTGAGATATATTGAACCCCCATTTATCTGCCCATCTCCCTATTTTGTCAAGGCTTTGCTGGATTTCAGAGATAACTTGATTGCTAGCGGGGTTTCCAGCTCTCCATATTCCGCTGTCGTCAGCAAATTGAGAGATATTTATTTTTGTTGATGTAAAGTTGCAATCCAGGTCGTTAATCATTATATTGAATAGAGTGGGGCTGAGTACGCTCCCTTGTGGGGTTCCATTATCTAAGGGGTACTCATCTGATAGGGTGTTTCCCACTCTGGTTAAGATTCTTCGTCCTGAGAGGAAGTTCTCAATCCAGTTGAATATGCGTCCAGTGATGCCGACGTGATTAAGTTTTGCAATCAGTCCTTTGGTCCAGACAAGGTCGAAGGCTTTTTCAAGGTCGAGGAAGACCGCTATGAGGTTCCTATCTGTTTTCCTCTTAGAGCTGAAGGCAATTTTTATGTCAGCTTCGAGTCTTAGTAATTGGTTAGTGGTGGACCGCTTGTTACGAAAGCCGCATTGGTTTTCCGAAAGAAGATTATTGTTTTCTAGGTGATGTTTCAATCGATTGGCCAGGATGGTTTCCATAATTTTACATATGTTATTGGTAAGGGAGATGGATCTGTATGAGCTAATGTCATTAGGGGTCTTTTCCGGTTTTAGGGATAGGTATGACAATGGCTTGTTTCCAGCTGGCAGGTAGTTGGCCGCTGTTCCAGATGTTGTTTAGTAATTTAAGAATAGCTGTTGTGATATTGGTTGGAAGGTTTTTATAAATAACATAGCCAATATCATCCTTTCCTGGTGATGTTTTTTTTTTTTGGACCCTAGTGCTATTTCCCATTCATACAGAGTGATTTCGCTATTTAAATCTGATTCTTTTGTTCCTAAGTCTTTGAATAGATGTTTGTGGAAAATTTCAACTTTTTTCCTATGTTCTTGAAAATTTTGAGAGTGGTTTGTATTACTGCTCATGTTGGAGAAGTGGTTGGAGAGCAGGTTTGCTTTTCTTGTCACTATTTGCACCTTTTACTTTAGGGGTGATGTGGATTATTTTTCCCCGGATTAGTTTTATTTTGTCCCACACTTGCTTGGAGTTTGTTCTTATGTTTAAGTGGGAGCAAAAGTGTTGCCATGATTTTTTTGGCTGTTCTAATGATCTGCTTAAGGCTTTTTCCTTATTTGTATAATCTTGGAAGTCTAGAGAGTTTTTAGTGTGTTTAAATCGATTAAGTGCTTTTTTCTTTTCTGAATGGGCTTTTTTGCATTCATCATTCTACCAGGGCACCGTTTGTTTGGTTTGTGATTTGTTGCTTTTTGGTATACTTAGAATGGCTGCCTCTTGTATGGTGTTGAGGATGTTGTTATTGAATGTGTTAGTGTTTGGATCTTCTAGCTCTATCGTGTTAATTTCTGCAAGGATAGATTTAAATTTTTCCCAATCAGCTTTACTATATTTCCATCTCGGTAGGATCTCAATGGGGTTGTATTGCACGTTCATCTGGAGGGAGATAATGAAAGGGAAGTGGTCGCTGCCTAATGTACTGTCTTGGTCCACCCACCAGTTTGTCAACTGTGCAAATGTGGGTGTGCAGATGGTTAGGTCAATGGTTGAAAGGGAGCCATCCTCAGGGTTCAGTCTAGTTTTTGAGCCGTAATTGAGGATGACCAGGTTGGCTTCAGCTGTCCAAGCTTCTATCAACCTGCCTCTATTATCCGTTTTTTCCTCTCCCCAGAGTTCGTTGTGAGCGTTGAAATCCCCACAGATAATAAGGTCTTCTGTAGGAGGTTGAGAGATTTGACGATAGATTTGTAGGTTGATTGGGTTGTTACTGCCCGGGTCATAGATGTTAAAGATTTTTATAGTGATTGATCCGAAGTTGACTAGGACAGCCAACATTTCGAATGTTTCGCTTGCGCCGGTTGAGGTAAGAACTGTTATTACTTCGGTGTTTGGGACGGTGTTTATAATGAATATTGCTAACTCTCCCCCTTTTTCCCCATCGGCTCGATTTTTGAATATGCCTGGGTAATATCCTGTGATTTTTGGTATATAATTGGAATTGTCTGTGATGTGCGTTTCTTGAAGGCAGATTATATCTGGTTTTGGTTCTGCTTGGCTGAGTTTTTGTTTTAATTCCAATATACTGCCGTTTAAGCCCCTACAGTTCCACTGCCAGATAATCATATTTTTTCGGGGATGTTATCCATTTCTATTGTTATATTTAATGTCCTGTTTTGTGTTTCTATTGATGTTACAGGTGTTTAGTAAGGATTTGATTAAGCAGTGTGATAAGATTTTCTACTGTTGGTGGGTTTTGGATGTTGATGGATGTTATTGCCTTAAGCACCTCAGTAAGTATTTGCCATGTTATTATATTTTGGCTGTTATTATTTTGCGAGGCTGAGTGTTTTTGTTCGTTAGATTTCTGGTGGTCTTTCCTAGCACTTTTATCTGATGTTTCACGGTTGAGTTTGGTCCTTTTTATTGTTAGGATGAGTGGAGGGGTAGGAGTTTTGGTTAATTTTGCTTATTGGAGATGACTGTCTATTTATTTGAGTGTTATTGTTTTGCCTATTTTTTGGTTTTGAGCTGGATTACTGGATTGCTGATTAGGAGTTGAAGTTTTGTTTAATTCCTGATTGACCTTAATTGAGGCTTCTTTGTATGTAAGGTTTTTGGTGTTCATGAGTTCTATTTTCTTGTTCTCTTTGATGGTATATGTGCAGTCTGTTGCTCTGGGGTAGTGTGGCCCCCAACAGTTGGCACATTTAGGGGTAGTTTTCCTGCAGGTGCCGCTGTGTTGACCCCCACAGTTTGCGCACCTTGTTGGGTGTCTACATTGGCAGGCATGGTGTCCCCAATGTTGACATTTGGCGCAGAACCGTGGTTTGTTGATAAACGGTTCAAGCCTATGTCTGACCCCTGATGGGCCTAGTTTAATTAATGATAGTAGTGGAGTGATGGATTCGAATACTAATTTAGATGTGTATTGGCCCTTACCACCTTTTAGTCTATAGGTCTTTGATACAATGGTGCCGTGGGTTTTGAGTTTGTGTTCCAGGGCGCGGTTGTCCAAGTCTTTGTTGTGCCCTGCTAATGATAACACTGCTTTAAATTTGGGTGCAGGGGGTGTTTTATTTGAGGGGTGGTGGTGTTGAGCATTGGTTTGGCTTCCAGTCATTGTTTTAGTATTTGGATTGTTTATTTTTTTATTGGACTGAGTATTTTCTTGTGTCTGGTTATTTTGATTTTAATGTTCCTTATGTGTTCAATTTGAAGGAATTTTTGAACTTGGTTAAGAGTACTGCATTGTACAATGATATATTCTGTGTTGGGCCAGATTAGTTTGAATTGCCCTTTATGTACTTTTGTGAGGGCTCCTGCGACACTACTGGGATTAAGTTTTAGTAATTGGCTACTGTTGTTACTGATAAAAATAGTATATGGGGGGTGGGGGGGTGGAATTTTTGTTTGTTTTGGTACGATTTGCTCTCAGCAGCGGAGTTGCTTTTGGTATTAGGTGGGGTTTTTGATTTTGCAGGATTAGTGTTACGCTCATCATTAGTTTGGCTCAGGTCGAAGTTTGTTTTTGCTTTGGTTTTCATGGGACCTTTTCCTTTCCCTATGTATGTGATTTTATCACTTTGATTATGGTGAGTGATATGATAGCTTTGTTTTGGGGGGGTCTTTAGTTTTGGTGGGACATCTAGTAAATGATGTGCCTGATGGTCACAGACTGGAGACCCACCCGCTTTATATGGTTCAAACGCGGATGCGATAGAAAACATCCTTACTGGGTTTTTGTTGGGTCGAAACGTTATGACAGCTAATGTCATGGTGAGGGATAAAGAGAAGTCAAAGAGAATATATTCACAGTCTTTTTTGAAAAGAAACGACAGACACATTTTTTTTTTTTCAAAACACAACATTTTTATTCTACAAACAATTAACCACTAACAATTAACAATACCATTAAACAAACTATTTTTGACAAGGCTGACAACGTTGTGAAATCATGTGAGATTTCCACTGATGGAAGTCATGAGGCCATTGATGTACACTACGTTTCCTAGCTAAAGACAAAAGATAGCCATAATGGTCACAAAACCATCGATCTACTTCCTCGTCGTTTCTAGAAGAGTTACTCTCAAAATAAGTCACTAAATGTTCTAAAGGATATCCATGACTGCGTTGATGAAGAAAATACACACAATATTGTCCACACACCATGGAATCTGTGCCTTGTAATTTCACATTATTGTATCGTGTCGTCTGGGCATTTCTTCTCATAAAGTCGATGATGTCGTCTTCCAAAGGGGGTAATCCATATGAATCAAAATATTCCACACAATCCTCTTGTGGGAAGTAGACGGCGACCCAGTGAGTTCCTGGGAGATGACTGTCGTCCGTGTTGATGACATAAGCTTGATGGTCTTGAAATTTGCGATGAGGTAGTTCATCTTTAGCGCACACGACAGGATTTCAAGAAGCAGTGTACGAACTGTTATTCCAAAGGTAATAAAGTTCCCAGGTATCCATTTTTGTTTTAGCTGTTTTTTTTGTGTTTTTTTTCACAGGTAATGATAAGTCATCAATTCAATTATGACTTTTTGTTTGAAAATCTCTGACAAGTAGCCGTTTCCTCGCTTCTTCTCTGTACTTTGGGCTAAGAGAGCTTCGATGCGATAGATCTCTAGAGTAGTCAATGGAGGGAAAGAATGATCACGCAAGCCTTTATACCACTCATGCAACACTGCTTCTTCCGAGATGAGACTCCAAACGTCGTCCAGATACTCGTCCAGTTCTTCTTCTTGACTGATCATCAGACATTTATCGTGCTGAATTTGACTGGGATTATCATTTTGATATCCATAGCAATCTTTCTTGCTCAATTCTGTAATTTCATCCTCCAGGTGTTTGGCAAAACACGACACTAAATGTTGTTCTTTTTCTGACCATCTGGACGTGACCACTACGTCCTCTTCGTCTTTGTCTTGGGGTTCTGTTTTCACGCTATCCTACCATTTCATTTCCAAAGTTTCTCTACCGTTGAAAGAGGGATAAGTGTCTTCTATAGTTTCTAATAGTCTAGAATGACTTCTCTCAAGCTGTTGATTTCTGTGGTATTATCGAATTCGGCATACAGGATGACGTTCACCGTCTCGGTGAGAGCTTCTGCAAACTGAAGTTCTACACGCAGTTGACCGGATTTTATAGAGTGGAAATGTCCCTCGTCTCTGCCTTGGTCTGGAGTGAAATCAGAGGCTTACAAAGTGTAACCTCCTACATAATCATCGTACGAAATACCGTGACTGGTCTTGGTTCCTAGTTGCCCGGTAGCTTCGTACAGGGACAAGTACAATCTCAAGTAATTCTTCTGGGCAAAGTTAGGTTCGAAGGGTCTGGTACACAAGGTCTTGCCATCGCGACTGACTTCGATCTTGGACACTCTGTAGTGCTTAAACTAGAAAGGATTTTGATCGTGGGCTCCGTTGAGGGCTGCATTACTGACGATGGCAACGAATAAATGTTTGGGTGACTATCCTTGGAACAGATGATCTTCGATCTTGGATCAGAGTCCAGCAGCAATGGTGAACGTTTTCACTTCTACACGTCGTATCGGATACTTGGCGGTCGTTCTGCTCAATGTGTGACTGATGTCGTATCCCGCTTCAGGTAACACTTCTACGTGGTGCACGTAAAGTCTGGCTTCTTGGATGATGGTTTTGTACTCGTTGGTATGAGCCATCAAATGGAAAGCGACACTGCTGCGATTTAGTCTCAGACGAATATCCACTCCGTTGTGTAAATACCTGTCTTGCAACCACATGTCCAAATGCAAGCGATCCATCAGTTCGAAACTACAACCTTGCAGGATTTTCTTTCGACGGTCGTTAAAACCCACATTGTGATGATTGTCAGGTTCTGTCAGGGCTGTGTCGTTCAACGTGTCCTCACCTGCTATGTCAGGTTTCCATACCACGCAAGCATCCAGATGAGTGTTCTTGGCCTCTTTTCCGTACGTCAAGAGATTTTCCAGGTACGCTCGGTAAGGGTAAGTATACATGCTACTGCTGACTAGTTTGTTATTCAAGTACAAAGCTACTTTGCTGAACAAGGAATGAATGAAATTGTTGACAGGAGCTACTCTATCATTGGCTTCCGCATTGGTGTTGTCCGTTTTAATCACTTTGAGTTTCAGATAAAAGTAACTGCTATTCAGATCGATGTAATCTTTAGGCCGACCTTTGATTTCAAATTCGATGGGAGCTGAATCCGTCAAAGAGGAGACAGGATGAAATTCGACCCATTGGGATTCTTGCATCGTCATCATGGTGGGGGGCATGGCAAACAGATCTAGTTCCGACTTGGAACAAGCGCAAGACTCTCGGAGCATCATTTTCTCTGATTTAATAATCAAAAACGTCTAACTCTCGGACGGTTTTTCTTTTCTTAGTCTTTCTAGCTCTAGGGATGTGAAGTCCTCTGAAGGGGTGTTTTCGTCGTCTTTTTCTGCCTTGTCCTTGCTGTGGCGTCAGGGAAGCAGGAATGCCTGACTCGTCAGCGCCCAGGGCATTTATAGGAGTTTCTCGTCAGCCCATAATGTTTTTACCCGTTTGAAGCAAGACATTTTTGCCTGCTCTTAAGAAAGCTTCTTTCAGATTTTGTTTGTCAATGATGAAATTTTGGAGAAATTCTTTACCATGCGTCAACGCGGCATCTTTCAAGGCGTGCAATCCCCGTGTCACCATCGGTTTCAAAACTGAAGCCACCGAACGAAAGGCTGATTTTAGCATATCTCCTAAACCATGTCCTCGCTGTCCAGCGACTCTTTGGTACACAGTATACATGTCTGACAAAGGGTTAGAGTAATCGTTTTCGAAAATAGAGTTTCACTGTGACTTTCCCTTTGATGAATGGAATATTCTTTCCCAGGTCTCCTTTTATACTAATGTTGACAGTGTCGAAATACGACTTACTGACGGGCAAATAGTGAGGATGTACAAATTCGTGGTGAACGTGATAGGTGTTTCCACCTTCCTCGTCAGCGATCGTGGCAGAATCCACTTTGAAAGGAATGAAACGCAGTAACGGTACCGAGGTGTGTCCCACCACGTTGTACTCCGCCACATTGGAGTACACACAGATCAAAATCAGTCCATGGTTCATTTCTACAGGGAATCTAAAATATTTCGCAAAATCCGAGTTACAGGTCATGGCTGGTATTTCGTTTGTAATCTTGATCAACTTGGGGTCTCCACCCAAAATATCATGCAATTCAGGACAAAATGTAATGGTCAATACTTTGTCCTCAGAAAATTTGATTAGTAGGCGACGAGCTATTTTGTGGTATTCGATCGAGACTCTTTTTCTGGTTTTCTCCAAGACTTTACCAAAAATGGCATTGAACCCGTCAGCAATGCCGTTCACCAAATGTTGACCACTAAAGTAATAGGCTGGGGGAATTTTCAACCGATAAGTGGTCCGTTTAGTTTTGGGGTCTCATGATTTCATTGAGTCACCTACACTGGAGCCTTCATCCAAGTGTTGTTGCACTTGCTCGTCACGAACTTCTACCGTAAAAGTGTTTTGATTTTCGACGATGTTTTTGATTTGTGTAGGGTGAATCGTTTCCACTAAAGCCACTTCCCAATGGGCTTCGTGATCCAATTGGATATCCTGAGGTAATTTGGCCGTGTAACAGCATAAGGTGTTATTGGGAAACATCTCCATGGAACTGTCGCTGGGTAACGTAAGTAAAATTAATTGTTCATAATTCCAGAGTTCTAGTGTCCGAGTAGTCGCTGAAAGTCAGAAGTGTGTCTAAAAGAGAATGATTAGGGTGACTGTTGGAAGGGGGACTAACGTTGGGCGCAAGACTTCCGTTGTTGTTCCCGTTAGAGGAATATTTCAGAGACGGATTGGGAAGAAGGTAACCGATGCAACTGCTGAGTAAAATGGTCCACAATTGTTTGTCATCTTCTTGCAATCTCAAATTGGCAATGGCAGGGCCGATGACACAATAGACCACAAAGATATGGCAGAAAAAGACGATTTGCGTTTTAGGCACACGTTCTCCACACCACACCCACAAGGATTGCTTTTGTAGATCTTGCAGAGAAGAACTGGGGGAAGGAGTGGTCACTGCAGTAGCTGAGGCTGTGTTGAAGGGCATGATGGTCATTTCTTTTTATAGTCGATGATTTGCGAAGCGTCGATCCAAGAGTCAAAACTCGGCGGATATCCTTTCCAATGTACTTTGACTTCTTTGACATGATGTTTTCCCACTTTACGAGTTCTTCGATCGAGAATGCTTTCGATGTCGTACACTTCGTCTTCTTTTTTGGTCACATCGTTGTAACTCGGGCAAGTAAAACGTTCATTTTAACACTTACCTGTTCATGTCTTCCAATTTATAGACGGGAGGATGACGGCCACGCACACGTTCAGTGACACGAAACAATTCGGTGGTCCAGCTGGGTAAGTAAACTTTGTCGAAAGTGCGTTTGGTTTTGCCAATGCGCACCCAATCTCCTGCTGCCAACATCTACCTTTCTTGTGGACAGTCACAGTCGGGTACGTAGCAAACAGGCGCTCTAAGACAGTCACTTCGTTGTCGGGAGTCACTTCTTAGGGGGGAACGTCCGATGCTCCGATGGTAAGATTGGTTGTACGATTGGACTAGGTGTGACAAGACGTCGATGTACTTGAGAGTGTGTTGATGCGTAAAATATTCCACATGCGTTCATTCAAGGTGCGTTGAAAACGTTCCACGATGCTGGCTTTGGTTTCTGGATTCTCGGTAGTGAAGAAAATGAATGTCACGTTTCTTCAATTCTTTTTGGAAAGCTTGGTTCAGAAATTTGGTGCCTTTGTCGGTTTGCCATCTTAGTGGGTGACGACCGCTTTGTTTCAACACCAGTTTGAGGGCTCGCAATAACTCACTGCTCGATTTGGAAGTCAATGGCACGACCCAAGCAAATTTGGAAAAGACGTCGATGACACAAAACAAATATTTGTAACCACGATTGTAGGTGACCAAATGAGAGACATCTGCTAAATCGGCTTGCCATTGATGATCAAAGCCTTCCACTCTGGTGCGACTTCTGGAAAATTTTCGTCGCATGGGTTTGTGTAAGGTGTACGTGGCTTATTATTGTAACCAGCATTGCACTTGAGGTAAACGAACACTTTTCCGTAGAGTTTTGGCAGCACGATACATTTTCTGATCTCCTCCGTAACCTGCAGGATAGGATGGATCGTAGTAAATGCTGGCTAACACCTTGTCCATTTTTTAAAATAAGTGATCCACTCTTCACTGATGCTCCTCTTTTCTTCGTGTGGTATTTTCTTGGATTGGAATGCTTTACGTGTCCGACGAGCGGCAGGTGTCGAGGAGGAAGATGTCTGAACATGGCTAATCAGTTCTTGTTTCACTTTTGGTTTTCCTTCTTTCTGTTTCTCTTCTGAGGAAGAAGGAGTAGCCATCATCTTTTTAATCGAACCAATTCTGGATGTTGGTGGTGTTGTTAACTTACGTACTTTTTCTGGTGGAGTTTGAAACTCTTCTTCTTTTCTGTCTTGATCACTGGGGCTAGTGGTAGTGGTGGTGATGGACTTTTCATCAAAGCCTTAAAATCTTTCAGAGTGGGTAGAGCTGTTTCGTCTAAAGCTTTCTGGTGAAAGAGTTGCAGTTGTTGCAACAGTTGACCGTACCTTTGCGATTTTTCCGTTTCTGACAAATCGCTGCGATCCATCAATGATTGCAATTCGTGTTGTAACTGGGACATCTCGGTCAAATGAGGATTGGGAGGTAAATACTGGGTCCGTTGTTCTTGCCAACGATGGTATTCCATCCATCGCTTGTAAGGCACTAAAGCCAGTTTTCGTCCTTCCATTGGATCTCAAGGATCACGTTTGAGATCTTTTGACTCCATAGGTCCCTTTTATCTTCTTGACCCTTTTACATTGGAGCTATGGCGGGTAAAACTCTTCCCAACATACCCAACATAGGTTTCGTTATTACATTGGTAGGAAGTCCTAACAGGGGAAAAATTCCTCCGCGTTGCACCAACATCTTTTTCTTTTGACGAATGGGTATTTTCTTTTGGACCATTTGGCGAAGAACGTGTCGATGTTTCGCAAATCATTTTTTCTGGTGTTTAGTCAAAGGTATCGTTCCTTTCAAGACATTCAGACAACATTCGCTCACGGTATCAATGACGTCTTTGGAGGCTGTTTGAATGAGTTTTTCTCGCATGGGTGGAGAAGCTTTGGACAGGACGGACAACATGTCCCAATGTTTTACTAAACGAGGTTGCGGTCCATTCCTTTTCTTTCCTTTTGGGGTAGATGAGGAATGTCTTTTTGGGGGTGACATCGTTCTTGGTTGGTTGATTCCGTGGCACACACCAAAAAATACATTAACGTCGATGACTTGTCACACGGCCTTTTATCCTTTTTGTTTTTGGGACTATCGCTTCGTCATTAAGGTGACGATATGTTTTCCAAAATCGCCAAAGAATCCCCCTCTTTGGTGGCTCCTCTTTTTCTTTGGACGAGTGTCTTTTCTTGGTGTGACGTCGATGTTTGGCTAAGCGCTTTCTCGGATGACGAGACTGTCTTTGTCTTTTTTCTTTGTGGAGATGAGAACGACGATGACGGAACATCTTTTGGTGCACAAAATACACTGAAGTCCATGGCTCGACCTGCGCACTTTTATCTTATTGTTTCTTTTGGAGCTTGTCCTTTAACTTTGTGGAAAAATTATCTACTAACTTTTCCATTTGAAATAAAGGGCCAAAGATACCTCCCCTTTGGTGACTTCTCCTTTTCTTTGGACGAGTGTGTCTTTTCAGAGGGTGACGTCGATGCTTGGCGATGCGTTTTTTCGGATGACGAGACTGTCCTTTTCTTTTTCCTTTTCCTTTTTGGACAGAAGAACGACGATGGTGACGGTGTGCACTTCTTGGAGGGAACATCTTTGGGCATTCAGAAGCACAAAAACACTGATCCCTATCATTTGCCTCGGGTCTCTTTTATACTGGAATGCGTCGACACTGCTTTTCGGCTCGTCGTATCATTTTCATGGCAGGCATCACGCGTCGTGAAGGGGTTCGCAATGAACTCAATCGGGACAGTTCTTGCTTGGACAAACCCAGTGAACTCTTTAACATGCCTGATTTCTCTTGGACTTTGATTTTGGGAGCAGGCACATTGTGAGCAGCGGCCACTGCCGCTAAAGAGGAAGAGGGTGTCACCGCTGAAGGAGACGTTTTTGGAGACGAGGGTTTCCAATGTTTAATCAAATTAGGACAGAAACGTGTCAAATTGGCTTTAGCAGGCATCACCAGCAACGGAGAAGTGGAAGATGTTGAGGCTACTGGAGACGCGGTCACCGTTGTTGTGGCAGATCGTGGTGTGCGAATGTAAGGTTACGTCCTGGAAGCAGTACCTCTCTTACGGGTAGAAGCTGTTTTCTGTGGGCGTTTCTTTTTTTGTGGCTGTGACCTGGCCTTTACACCGTTACTCTTTTTCTTTTTCTTCTGGGTACGTTTGGGCGTGACGTTTTTCTTGGGGACGACTTTGGGAGCATTAGGATCCCATTTTAAGAGGGAGCGAATGATGACACCTCCTAGAAAACCGCTACCTCCAGGTTTCAAAATGATTTGCTTTTTGGTTTGAGTGTCGATGCGAGGATCGGCCAGTTGCGTCAAGGCTACTTTGTTTCTCTCAAAAAAGCATTTGGTTTGATGTGGAATGTGAATGATACCTTGCAGTAATTGACGTGTTGTCACCATAAACCATCGTAAGACATCTTTAAGACTAGCTTCTAAGAAACGAGCACGTATTTGTGGATTTTTCCGCGACTGATGCCATACAAGGCACGAATCAATTTGACGGGAAGATGAGACTGAAGGGAAGATACAAGGCCTCCCAACTAGTCGGTTCTACGTGTTCGTCGATGACTTTGAAAGTGGAGGAAGAGGGAGCAGAGACAGTAGAGGTAGCCATAGTAGTGGTGGGAATGTCACTTTTGACACGAAGACAGACAAGACAAGAGTTTTTATACTTTTTCAGGACACGTTTATTGTCATCTTTAATTGTGAACAACACGAAAGACAAAAATACATAAAAGCCAAATGGTTAAGTACATGAATAAAAGACACATCAAAACGATCATAGTGAAATATAAGCAAGTCTCTGTAGAACATTTGTTGTTATCAAGAGGTGGTATAGTAGGGAGAGTGTGTAATGTTGTTAGAGTCTCTACACTCCGTGGCACAGTCACACAGGAGTCCTCCTGGAATGGTCTTTCGGGGATGTCGATAACGGTCATGTCCTGAAGAGAGTGGTTTTCCTCGGTCCCTACTTCTTCTTCTCCTGGCACTGTCACTAACACTGGTTTAAAAGTTACTTTTTTCACTGAATGTATTAATTTTTTAGGATGACAAATCTTGGGCATAGTGTGCCACTTTTTTTGTCCAAACTTCGAAACCCCAACTTTTCCAGTCACATATACCTTTGCAGTGAGGGTGTAAGTCACAAGCTACACACACATCGTCGTACACATCTCCAGTACCTAAAAGTTGACGAATCTTTCTTTCCTGCAGAGGTCGAGAAGTATCGAGATGAAAGCGCAAAGCTTTGAGCAGAATGAGTTTTTCGTGTACATTTAAAGGAACCACTTTCATGCTTTTTTGAGTGGTATGTACTGTTCGTAAAGAGTCCACAAAGAATCGGCTGGTAAACGAAATCCCAGAAAGCAAGTCATTAAGACACAAACCACACGTCGACCCCAATTCAATGGACACAGATCTCGTAAAATGTGATCGTAATCCTCCACCGTTTGAATAGTGTCATTAATTTCCTTCCATGGAATCTGTTGTGTCACGAATGATAAAGGTCGTGGCATGGTAGTCCGTTTTTATACCTCTTTTTGTCAGAGGCAATAAGTGTACTTTCTGCACAGAGATGGTCGCACTCCAGTGGTAAATCTAAATTGTTTAGTCACTAAGATGCACATCACACACCGTTCAGAAGTGTCCTCTTGAACTAAGTTGACATTGTGTACAAGATTTTGGTAACCCTCTAACTCTTTTTCTGGAATTCGTTGCAGTATATCTACCTTGAAGTAAAAAAAAATCAGTAACAAACCAATCCTTGTCACACAGGGGTAGTCGAACAATGTCTGACCATTGGAACGCTTTCATCAGAGTCAGTCCTTTTATAGCATTCAGGTACCACTGATTCAAACATCGGTGACGTAACGGGTGCAATTGTTCTTTGCGTGTCACTTGTATTTTGACCAACTCGCGGTAAATGCGTTCTCTCAGCTCCACAGGCAAACCACGAATGTTCTCTTGTAAAGTATCCATGACTATGTCAGTCAAACACTTCTCCTAGAGCGAAAGTAACGAATGTAGTGAGTAATTTCTGGCCACTGCCATTCCAGGAAACGGTGAAGAATGTCAATAAAATCTTGAAATGTAAATGGTCTAAAGCGGAATATTCGGAAGAATGCACCCTTGATCCAGAGAACTCTGACTTGTTTGTTGACTTTTGTCAATTTCCTCTTGTGAATTTCTCGACATAAAAGTTCCTCAGTCACCCATCGAGATTTTGCTCTGGCAAGTCGCAGCCAAATGTTCTTGTAGATCTTCTCTTGCAAATCGTTTGGTAATGTTTGAAGATTATTTATCCAATGGGGTTTAAATACTGCTGTAGGTGTTGTCCAACGTTTGACTCCTAGCCAAGCAGCTGGTTTCTTAAACGACATGGTATGCCACTTCAATGACGAGGTCCCACTAAAGGTAGGTGGTGACAATCCGGAGACCATCGAAGATGTTCCAGGTAAGAGGAAGATTTCTGTTCCCACTGGTGAAGTGACACACCGCAACTGAAGTACCTGACTTTATCCCCTTCGCCCAAGTAGATAAATCCGGCTTTCGCTAATTCTTCGTGGGTAGGTCCTTCCAGATATTTTGGCCATCTTCCTCGGAAGGTTTGGAATCGACTTTCAAAGTCGCAGTATTCAGGCAATCGCACAGGGAACGAATATTCGATATTCGTCTTTCACAGGTTGATTTCGATGAGGGTACGGTGAAATATGCAGGAGTTTGCTTAGTTTTAGATGAAATCCGTAGGGTGGTAGCCGCATGGTTTCATAATGACGACATCCACCATGAAAATCAATGAAGTGAAATGGTGTACGATGACGAGTGGCATCGCTTTCGCATCCGTCAGGATTGACACGCACAGCATCAGTTTCCATGGTAGGTACAGTAGCAGCAAAATTTCTATGATGTGGTACTGAATCACAGAGGTCATAGCGTATGGCATCCCTGCCATCGCAATGCATAGCATCGTGCTCGAGTTTCTCGTTTCAGTTAAGTCTTACGCTTGATACTTACTGTTTGAAAGGATTCATCTTTCTCGCTTGGTATTGGTAGTTCCAATGAACTATCGGTCTTGGACGTTGTCCCCTTTCATATGCTGACCAATATCAGCGTGGCCGTACGGTAAAGTGAAGTAGCTGGGAAGCCGTACTCGCTTCTGGTACACGATTTCATACACTTTTTCCAAGGGGTGGCTGACGATTTGGTAAGTGGGTAAACGTAGAATCTTGTGCGGTTCGTGGGTGGTCACTTTAAAATTTCCATCCTGTCCAGACTGCAAGGCTTCTTTCAAGACGCCAAAGTTCACCAGTCGACTGGTGCGATAATTGAGAGTCAATCCTTTCACTTAACACTCGGTGTGCACTTCTCCTTGTGGGTCTCGGTATTCGTTGCCGTAATTTTTAGGACCGCCACTAGCAAAACTTAGAATCCTGTCGTTGGGGTGCTCATTCGTCCAGGCTCCTAAACGGTCTCCTTCGATGACAGGGTGACAGTGACCCAGGCGATCGATGTAGATGCAACTGTCCGTGTCAAAATACAGCACACTATCTACTAACAGCTCTAAAGCTTCGTACAGTTTTAAACGAGCATGGTCTGTCAGGTAAGCCGAAATGATGACATTTCCAAATTTGTCGACCTCTACAATGTCTAGTTCTTCTTCGTAACTGACTAAGATCAAGTCCTCACGAACGACGTCCACGTGTTTGATGTATCTGGTTTTGTCGTGAATCATCTGGAAGTAGCGGGAAGGGTCGGACAAATACTCCGTCTTGGGTAAACACGGCCGTTGTGCCATTTTGCCCCACAAAATATTCAACATAACTTTGGCAAACGATCGTCTTCCTTCGTTTTTCTTGATGTGGTCTAAAGTGATGCCTTCCTGTTCCCAGTATTTCTCTTTGATTTTCTTTTGGCCTTCGGGAGTGTGGCACCAGGAAGGATAGTCGCTGGCTTCTTGTTTCAGTTTCAAAAAGGCATTCACGTAGTCTGCGAAAATGCCGTTTTGAGTCTCGTCGCCCTTGTGGTATTTTTCTGTCTTGGGAAAGTGGCAAATTTCGTACACTTCTAATAGTTGGTATCCCAGATCCAGAGCTTTGAACAATTCCACGCTGACCCAAGTTTCTGTCAAGGCGCGTTATTTCTGGGTGTGCTGACAAGGTTGGTCTTGGTTGCACGTTTCGGCACAACTACGGCACAAGGCAAACATCAGGTAAAACGGGATAGTACAAGTCCGTGGGAGAGAAGAATTTACATTTAATCAATCCTTCGTATTGTCGAATGTTTTCCAGGTCGATGTGTTCCGTCAGCAATTGCGTGTGCCCTGCGGTAAAGCGACAATATTTGCACACGTAAGGATACAGCGAACACACGTCCAAGTATTTGAAGGGGATAAAGTCAAGTGCTTCAGTTGCGGTGTGTCACTTCACGAGTGGGAACAGAAAGATTCCTCTTACCTGGAACATGCTCGATGGTCTCCTCACTGTGAATACCTACCTTTAGTGGGACGACCTCAGTAATCTCTGGATGGATACTTTACAAGAGAGCATTCGTGGCTTGCCTTTGGAGTTGGGAGAACGCATTTACCGAGAGTTGGTCAAAAAACAAGTGAAACGCAAACTCAGATTCTTTTCTCCATTTTTAAACTATGCTCTTTTCCAAAGAAAACGAATACTGATTATGGAAGGACACTACTTTAGTCACAAATATAAAAGAGGCTATTGGCCACGACCCAGTGATTCTTGAATGGATACTTTACAAGAGAACATTCGTTGCTTGCCTGTGGAGTTGAGAGAACGCATTTACCGAGAGTTGGTCAAAATGCAAGTAAAACGCAAATAAGAATTGCATCCGTTACGTCACCGATGCTTAAACTACTGGTACCTAAATGCTATAAGAGGATGGATTCACGTGAAAGCGTTCCAATGGTCAGATATTGTTTAACTGAACGAGGACCAGAAGACTTTGGTTGCTACTCATCCTTCTACTTACAGCATGGCCATTCCACAACGTAATCAAGAGGAACAGTTAGAGGATTACCAAAATCTTTTACGCTATCAAATTTTTTCTGTAGAGGAAAATTCTGTGAGGTGTGTAGTGTGTGAACTAGTGACTAAAAAATTCAGATTCGCTACTGGAGTACGATCAGCTCTGTGCAAAAGGTACATTTATTACCTGCGACAAAAAGAGATATCAAAACTGACTACCATGCCACGACCTTTATCATTCGTGATACAATAGATTCCGTGGAAGGAAATTAATGACACTATTCAAACGGTGGAGGACTACCAACACTTATTACGAGAACTGTGTCCAGTGAATTGGGATCGACGTCTGGTGTGTGTCTTGGTGACTTGCTTTATGGGATTTCGTTTACCAGCCGATTCTTTGTGGACTCTATGCGAACAGTACATGCCACTCAAAAAAGCATGAAAGTGGTCCCTTTAAATGTACACGAGAGACTCATTCTTTTATAAGCCTTGCGCTTTCATCTGGATATTTCTTCACCTCTACGGGAAAACAAAATTCGTCAGCATTTAGGTACTGAAGATGTGTACGACGATGTGTGTGTAGCTTGTGACTTACACCCTCACTGGAAAGATGTAAGTGACTGGAACAGTTTGGGCTTCGAGGCTTGGACAAAAGAAGTGACACAGTATGTCCAAGATTTGTAATCCTAAATTCAAACGTTCAGTGAATAAAGTAACTTTTAAACCTGTGTCAGTGACAGTACCAGAAGAAGAACCGGACATCGAGGAAAACCACTCCCTTCAGGAAAGGACCGTAATCGACATTTCCGAAAGACCGTTCCGCGAGGATCTCTGTGTGACTGTGTCAAATGTAGAGACTCTAAGAAAATTACACACTTTCCCTATGGCACCACACCTTGGTCACCAAAAATGTTGTACAGAGACTTGTTTATATTCCGCTGATCATTGTGATGTGCCTTTTATCCATGTACTTAACCATTTGGCTTTTATGTATTTTTGTCTTTCGTGTTCACTTTTAAAGTTTGCAATAAACTTGTACTGAAAAAGTATAAAAACTCTTGTCATGTCTGTCTTTGTGTCAAAAGTGACATTCCCACCACTACTATGGCTACCTCTATTGTCTCTGCTCCCTCTTCCTCCACTTTCAAAGTCATCGACGAAAACTTAGATCGTGCCAGTTGGGAGGCCTTGTATCTTTGGCATACCTTTAACATGTTAATTGCCGGACCCAGCTGTTCAGGCAAACCCGAATTTGTCAAACGTGTGATCGAACATAAACATCATTTGATCGATCGTCCATCTCAACGGATCGTGCGGTGTTACAAAGAGTGGCAATCGGCGTACAGCCTCCTGCGAGAAAGTCAAGGCGATTCCATCGCGTTTGTGGAAGGCACTCCGACGGGATCGTGTCTGACCCCAGTCAAACCCATCTGGTCATCTTCGACGACGTGTGAGGAGAAGACGAAGAAGAAATTAAACTGTGGTTTACGCACAAAGGGCATCATCGTAATGCCAGTGTCATTTACATCGCCCAAAATTTGTTTCAACAAAGTAAAGCCCATCGCACCATCAATGCTCATTACGTGGTATTGTTTAAAAGCCCTAGAGATAAATCGCAAGTGCAAGTCTTAGCCGAACAGTTAGGAACACCTTGGCTGACTGATGCGTACGACGATGCCCCTCAAACCCCACACGCCTATTTTCTCGTGGATTTAAAACCCACTACCCCCGATTAATAGCGATTTCGTACCGATCCATTTCACCACTGGTGCCAAGACGGAGGGCCTGTCGTGTGCACGTCCCCGTCGTCAAAGTAAGAACAACAACAACAGCAAAAAAGTCTATGAAAACCTCGGTCAGTTTGGGGCTGTCTCATACATTGTCAACATGACGTCCCTTCAGTCTCATCTTCCCGTCAAATTGATTCGTGCCTTGTATGGCATCAGTCGCGGAAAAATCCACAAATACGTGCTCGTGTCATAGATGCTAGTCTCAAAGAAGTCTTACGATGGTTTACAGTGACAGCGCGTCAATTACTGCAAGGTATCATTCACATTCCACATCAAACCAAACGCTTTTTTGAGAGAAACAAAATAGCCTTGACGCAACTGGCCGATCCTCGCATCGACACTCAAACCAAAAAGCAAATCATTTTGAAACCTGGAGGTAGCGGTTTTCTAGGAGGTGTCATCATTCGCTCCCTCTTAAAATGGGATCCTAATGCCCCCAAAGTTCTGCCATAGAAAAAAAGCCTCTCCCCGACGTACCCAGAAAAAAAAGAGCAACGGTGTCAAGACTAGGTTACAGCCTCAGAAAAAGAAAAGTCCCCAGAAAAAGAAAAAAAAAGCCCACAGAAAACAGCTTCTATCCGCACGAAAGGCGCTGCAGCCAGGACGCAACCTTACATTCGCAAACCACGATCTGCCGAAACAGTGACCGCGGCTCCAGCAGCCTCAGCTTCTTACACTTCTCCGTTGCTGGTGATGCCAGCCAAACCCAGTTTTACACATGTTCTTCCTAATTTGGTGAAAAATTGGAAATCCTCGTCTCCAAAAACTTCTCCTTCAGCGGTGACACCCTCTTCCTCTTTAGCGGCAGTGGCCGCTGTTCACAATGTACCTGCCCCCCAAATCAAAGTCCAAGAGAGATCGGGCATGTTACAGAGTTTACTGGATTTATCCAAGGAAGAACTGTCCCGATTTAGTCCGCTGCGAACTACTCAACGACGCGTGATGTCTGTCATCAAGTTGATACGACTTAAATATAATCAGTGGCGACGCATTCCAGTATAAAGGAGACCTGAGGAAAACGATGGGATCAGTGTTTTTGTGCTCCTGAACGCCCAAAGATGTCCCCTCAAAGAAGTGCACACCGTCACCATCGTCGTTCTTCTGTCCAAAAAGGAAAAGGAAAAAGAAAAGGACAGTCACGTCATCCGATAAAGCGCATCGCCAAGCATCGACATCACCCCTCAAAAAGTCACATTCGTCCAAAGTAAAAGTGTAGCTACCAAAGGGGAGGATTTTTTCTTTCAAACCTTATCAGACAAATAAGGTAAAAGGACGCGTGTGAAGCGATGGCCTTCAGTGTATTTTTGCTCCTGAACTAAAAGGATGTCCCCTAAAAGAAGTGCACACCACTCTCTTGCCAAAAAAGGAAAGTAAAGGAAAGGACTGCCTCCTTGTTTAGTCAAACATTGGGACGTGTTGTCCGTCCTGTCCAAAGCTTCTCCACCCATGCGAAAAAAAAAAAAACTCATTCAAACCGGCCCCAAAGACGTCATCGATACCGTGAGCGAATGTTGTCTGAATGTCTTGAAAGGAACGATACCTTTGTCTAAACATCAGAAAGAATGCTTAGCCGAGCATCGACACGTTCTTCGCCAAATGGTCCAAAAGAAAATACCCATTCGTCAAAAGAAAAAGATGTTGGTGCAACGCGGAGAATTTTATTAGGACCTCTTGTGAAAGGAATAGGGAGAGCCATGCTGGGAGGACTCGTGGGAGGTGTTTTACCAATGGGTCCAAGGAAAAAGGGTTCAGAAGATAACAGGGATCTCTGTGGTCAAAAGATGTCAGACGTGACCATTGAAGTCTGATGGAAGGACGAAAACTGGCTTTAGTGCCTTACATACGATGGATGGAATACCATGGATGGCAAGAACAACGGACCCCCGCATTTTAACCTCCCAATCCTCATTTGACCGAGATGTCCCAGTTACAACATGAATTGAAACCGTTGATGGATCGCAGCGATTTGTCAGCAACGGACAAATCGTAACGGTACGGTCAACTGTTGCAACAACTGCAACTATTTCACCAGAAAGATTTAGACGAAACAGCTCCAAAAACTCTGAAAGATTTTAAGACCCTGATGAAAAGTCCATCACCACCACCACCACCCCTAGTCGTCAAGACAGACGCAGCCCCACGGATGCCTGAGGAAGATGAGGCACAAGACGTCTTTCAAATACCGTCAGCAGCTCCCATCCCTAGTAAGATTGCAGCGTCCTTGTTGACCCCTTCCCAAGCCGCTTCGGTGGCCTAGTGGTTACAGCGTCCGCCTCGGATGCGGGAGGTCGCGGGTTCGAATCTCGGCCGAGTCATACCAAAGATTTTAAAAAATGGTACTAACAGCTACCTCGCTTGGCGCTCGGCATTAAGAGGTTAGTGTTAGGACTTGTCGGCCTGGTGTCAGGATAATGTGACTGGGTGGGACATCATGTTACATGTCTACGGCAAGATGCCCCAGTGCAAGACATCACTATAAACTGTTATACTGCAGACATCGTAGCGATATGACTGATAAATTGTTAAAGCTACGTTAAAAATCTATGTCACACACACACACACACACACACACACACACACACACACACACACACACACACACACACAGACCAATTCCCCTACATTCCAACTAGAAGAACTTAAAGCTTGGGTTAAAATAACGATGTCCACTCCTCCTTCAAGAGAAGTCAAAACGAAACAAGGGAAACCAGAAGTGAAAAAAGAAAAGAAGACCAAAGCCATCCAATTACCACCACCACCACCACTATCTTCGACGTCTACTCCCGTGGTACATCGGACACGTAAAGCCATTTCTAAACCACCACCTTGCCCCATCCAGAGTGGCATCAGCGAAGAGTGGATAACTACTAAAAATGGAAAAGGTGTTAGCTAGCATTTACTACGATCCATCCCATCCTGCTGGTTACGGAGGAGTTCAGAAATTGTATCGTGCTGCCAAAACTCGACTGAAAAGTGTCCGTTTACCTCAAGTACAACGATGGTTGCAAAACAAGCCACGTACACCTTACACAAACCCATGCGACGAAAATTTTCCAGAAGTCGCACCCGAGTGGAGGGCATTGATCATCAATGGCAAGCCGACTTAGCAGATGTCTCTCATTTGGCCACCTTCATTCGTGGTTACAAATATTTGTTTTGTGTCATCGACGTCTTTTCCAAATTTGCTTGGGTCGTGCCATTGACTTCCAAATCGAGCAGTGAATTAGTACCAGCCCTCAAACTGGTGTTGAAACAAAGCGGTCGTCACCCTCTTCGATGGCAAACCGGCAAAGCCACCGAATTTCTGAACCAAGCTCTCCAAAAAGAATTGAAGAAAACGTGACATTCATTTTCTTCACTACCGAGAATCCAGAAACCAAAGCCAGCATCGTGGAACGTTTTCAACGCACCTTGAAAGAACGCATGTAGAAATATTTTACGCATTAACACACCCTCAAGTGCATCGACGTCTTGCCGCACCTAGTCCAATCGTACAACCAATCTTACCATCGTAGCATCGGACATGCCCCCTAAGAAGTGACTCCCAACAACGAAGTGACCGTCTTTGACCGCCTGTTTGGTACGTACCCGACGGTGATTGTCCCCAAGAAAGGCGAAGTGTTGGCAGCAGGAGATTGGGTGCGCATTGGCAAAACCAAACGCACTTTCGACAAAGCTTTCTAACTAACTGGACCACCGAATTATTTCGTGTCACTAAACGAGCGCGCGGAAGTCATTCTGCGATCTATAAATTGGAAGACATGAACGGAGAAGTGTTAAAAGGAACGTTTAACTTGCCCGAGTTACAACGTGTGACCAAAAAAGAAGACGAAGTGTACGACATCGAAAGCATTCTCGATCGAAGAACTCGTAAAGTGGGAAAACATCATGTCAAAGAAGTCAAAGTACATTGGAAAGGATATCCTTCCAGTCTTGACTCTTGGATCGACGCTTCGCAAATCATCGACTATAAAAGAAGTGACCATCATGCCCTTTAACACAGCCTCAGCTACTGCAGTGACCACTCCTTCCCCCAGTTCTTCTCTGCAAGATCTACAAAAGCAACCCTTGTGGGTGTGGTGTGGAGAACGTGTGCCTAAAGTGCAGATCGTCTTTTTCTGCCAAATTTTTGTGGTCTATTGTGTCATCGGTCCTGAGACTGCCAATTTGAGTCTGCAACAAGGAGACAAACAATTGTGGATCATTTTACTCAGCAGTTGCATCGGTAAGCTTCTTCCCAATCCTTCGCTGAAATATTTCTCTAACTGGAACAACGGGAGCCCTGCGCCCAACTTCGGTCATCCTTCCAACAGTCACCATAATAATCACAAGAATCCTCTTTTAGACACTCCTCTGACCTCCAGCGACCCCTCGGACAGCAGAACTCTGGAATTATGAACAAGCAATTTTACTTGACGTTACCCAGTGACAGTTCCATGGATGTGTTTCCCAACAACACCTTATGCTGTTTCACGGCCAAATTACCTCATTACCTCAGGCCATTCAGTTGGATCACGAAGCCCCTTGGGAAGTGGCTTTGGTGGAAATCATTTACCCTACACAAATGCCAAACATCACTGAAAAGCAAAACACTCTCCACGTCGAAATCCTGAACGAGCAAGTGCAACAAGAGGTGAATAGAATCGGGTTTTCAGGTGACACAAAGTCCATTATTCAGGATCTCTACTGTGAAAATTCTGGCAGGCTGTTATTTTAGCGGTGAACATTTCGTGGACACGATTTCTGACAGGTTCGATGCAGCGTTTGGGAAAGCCCTTAATAGAGCAAAAGGGTTAAGATTGAGTACCATAAAGTGGCTCGTCGCCTAACGATGAGAATTCAGGATACCGAAACGTTGTCGCTCAGGTTTAATGGTAGTTTGTTTGAAATTTTGGGTGGACATCCACAGATGGTAGTACAGAATCTGAGCTCAAAAATCAAAAGCAATATGGATTTTTGCAAAGCTTTTGGATCCCTAGTAGAACTGAACGAAGGACTCAATGTTATTTTTGTGTACTCCGATGTGGTGGATTACAACGTGGTGAGACACACCTCTGTACCGTTACTGAATGTCATTCCTTTCAAAGTGGATTCTGCCACGAATACTGACGAGGAAGGTGGAAACACCTATTACGTTCACCGCGAGTGTGTACTTCCTCACTATCTACTCGTCAGTAAGTCGTTTGTCGACACTGTCAACATGGCTATAAAAGGAGATCTGGGACAAAATATTCCATTCACCAAATGGAAAGTCACGGTGAAACTCCATTTTCGAAAACGATTCTCTAAAGAGTTGTAAGTCATGTATCCAGTGTACCGAGGAGTCACTAGACAGCGAAGACATGGTTTAGGAGATATGTTGAGATCGGCGTTTCGTTCGGTGGCTCCTGTTTTGAAACCGATGGTGACACGGGGATTACACGCCTTGAAAGATGCCACTTTGACGCAAGGCAAGGAATTTCTGCAAAATGTAATCATCAGCAAACAAAATCCGAAAGAAGCTTTCTTGAGAGCAGGCAAAAATGTCTTGCTTCAAACGGGCAAAAACATTTTGGGTCGCCGAGAAACTCCTATAAATGCCCTGGACACTGTCCAGTGAGACATTCCTGCTTCCCTGACGCCACAGCAAGGACACGACGACGATGACAACCCTTCAGAGGGCTTCACAGCCCCTACAGCTAGAAAGACTACGAGAAGAAGAACCGTCCGAGACTTAGACGTTTTTGATTATGAAATCACAAAGAGAGAGAAAGAAAGAAAATGATGCACCAAGAGTCTTGTGCCTGTTCCATATCGGAACTGGATCTGTTTGCCATGCCCCCCACCATGATGACAATGCAAGAATCTCAGTGGGTAGAATTTTCATCCCGTCTCCTCTTTGACGGATTCAGCTCCCATCGAATTTGAAATCAAAGGTCAGCCCGAAGATTACATCGATCTGAATAGCAGTTACTTGTATCTGAAAGTCAAAGTGATCAAAACGGACAACACCAATGCGGAAGCCGATGATAGAGTAGCTCCCGTCGACAATTTCATGCATTCTTTGTTCAGCGAAGTGGATTCATAATTGAATAACAAACTGGTCAGCAGTAGCATGAATACTTAATATTACCAAGCGTACCTGGAAAATCTCTTGACGTACGGAAAAGAGGCCAAGAACATTCATCTGGATGCTTGCGTGGTATGGAAACCTGACACAGCAGGCGAGAACAAGTTTAACGACACAGCCCTGACAGAACCTGACAATCCTCACAATGTGGGTTTTAACGACCGTCGAAAGAAACTCCTGCAAGGACGTAGTTTCGAACTGATTGATCGTTTGCATTTGGACATGTGGTTGCAAGACAAGTATTTGCTGAACGGAATGAATATCCGCTTGAGACTGAATCGCAGCAGTACCGCTTTCCGTGTGATGGCTCATACCAGCGAGTACAAAACCATCATCCATGAAGCCAGACTTTACGTGCGCCGCGTAGAAGTGTTACCTAAAGCGGGAAACAACATCAGTCACACATTGAGCAGAATGACAGCAAAGTATCCGATACGACGATTAGAAGTGAAAACTTTGGCCATTTCCACTAGACATCAATCCATGATTGAAGATCATCTTTCCAAGGACAGGTACCCAAGAGTTTGATCATTGGTATCGTCAAGAATTCAGCCTTCAACGGAGTCCACGATTAAAATCCTTTCGAGTTTAAGCATTACAAAGTGAACAAGATCGGAGTCAGTCGTGATGGCAAGACTTTGTGTACCAGACCTTTCGAACCTAAGTTTGGTGACGAGAAGAATTACTTGAGATCGTACTTGTCTCTGTAGGAAGCTACGGGCAGTTAGGGATCAACACCAGCCACGGTATAACGTACGAAGATTATGCAGGAGGTTACGCTTTGAGGGCTTTTGATTTCACTCCATACCAAGGCAACGACGAAGGACCCTATAAAATCAGGCCAGATTCGTGTGGAAATTCAGTTTGCAGAAGCTCTACGCGCAGACAATACGGTGAACGTCATCGTATATGCCGAAGTGGACAATACGATATAAATCAGCAGTTTGGGTGAAGTCATTTTAGATTATTAGAAGCAATGAAAGACTCTTATTCCTTTTTGAATGGTGAAGAATCTTTGGAAATGGAATGGGAGGATACCGTGGAAGCAGAACCCCAAGACAAAGACGAAGAGGACGTGGTGGTCACGTCCAGATGGTCAGAAAAAGAACAACATTTAGTGTCCTGTTTTGCTAAACACCTGGCAGAACAAAATACGGAATTGAGCAAGAAAGATTGCTATGGATGTCAAAACGATCATCCCAGTCAAATTCAACACGATAAATGTCTGATGATGAGTCAAGAAGAAAAGTTGGACGACGCTTGAAGTCTCATCTCGGAAGAAGCAGTGGTATAAAGACTTGCGTGAGCATTCTTGCCCTCCATTGTCTACTCTAGAGATCAATAGCATCGAAGCTCTCTTAGCCCAGAGTGCGGAGACGAGGCAAAGAAACGGTTACTTGTCAGAGATTTTCAAGCAAAAAGTCAGAATTGAATTGATGACATATCATTATCTGTGAAATAAAAACAACAACAAAAAAAATTTATACATGGGAACTTTATTACGTTTTGAACAAAAGTTCGTACACTGCTTCTTGGAATCCTGTCGTGTGTGCTAAAGATGAACTACCTCATCGCAAGCCTCAAGACCATCAAGCTTATGTCATCAACATGGACGATAGTCAACTCCCAAGAACCCGCTGGGTAGCCGTCTACTTTCCTAAAGAGGATTGTGTGGAGTATTTTGATTCGTATGGATTATCACCTTTGGAAGACGACATAATCGACTTTATGAGAAGAAATGCCCAGACGACACGATTCAATAATGTGAAATTACAAGGCACAGATTCTATGGTGTGTGGACAATATTGTGTGTATTTTCTTCATCAACGCAGTCTTGGATATCCTTTAGAACATTTAGTAACTTATTTTGATAGTAACTCTTCTAAAAACGGTGAAAAAGTAGATCGATGGTTTTGTGACCGTTATGGCTATCTTTTGTCATTAGCTAGGAAACGTAGTGTACATCAATGGCCTCAAGACTTCCATCAGTGGAAATCTGACTTGACTTCACAACGTTGTCAACCTTGTCAAAAATAGTGTGTTTGATATTACTGTTAATTGTTAGTTGTTAGTTGTTTTTTGAAAAAAATGTGTCGTTTGTTTTCAAAACTTTTCTCATTATAAATGCTCTTTGACTTCTCTCTCTCCGTCACCATGATATTAGCTATCATAGCGTTCCGACCCAAGAAAAACCCAATCGGGATGTTTTCTATCGCGTTCGCGTTTGAGACATATAAACGGGGCGGTCTCCAGTCTGACCATCTATTGTTGACTCGTCAACCTACGAAGATGCCTTCAAAACTAGCCAACATGAACGAAGCTTATGTGAATTTACACCGTGTCAGGCAAAACCTGATACCGACGCCTGAAGAGATAATGTCAGGATGTTAACAATAGCCCAAGACTGATAGAAGAGGTCTTCAGAGAGGAAATCAAGAAAAGAGCAAGAAGAGTGGATAGAGAAGTATAGACTTCAGAAGCAGCAGAGAGAACAGCAACAACAGCATCAGCAGCAGCAACTGCAGCAGGAACCAGACAGAGATTTTGTCGACTGTCGTGTAGACATGAAAGAGTTCTCCTTCTCTTTCCGAAGAAGCAGACCGTATCCTGTGGGAAAGTCTGCCGCCAGACGGGAACGCAATCATAGACGATAAAAAAAAAAAAAAAAACGGTTATACTCCCCGTCAACACAACAGCCCTTTTCAGGGCTACCCCAACTACCCCGACACTCTAGAAAAGACATACTAATCAAATTGTCAAAAAATTTGTGTGTTTGTAGTTATAAAAAAATCGAATGTGTCTATAAGCACTTCGTTTCTCTGTCTTTTCAGATAGTTTTTGTCTGTGTTTGTAAGTAAAAAGGTCAACATGAGTGTTTCTTTTAGGTCCGCGCGTTCCATGTGATGGTAATAGTGGTATTGTAAGTTTTGGTGTAGTCGGCAGTGAACATAGCAGGAAGACGGACGTACTAATGGAGCTAGCGATGGAACAGCTAATTCTCGCCCAGGCCCTGAGTGCGATAAAAGGACTTGGTCTTTTGGTCGCCTCAGGGTGGAGCCTGAGGGCACAGCAGAACAGAACAACTCTGCTGTTAATTTGGGAGAAAACAGAAGAAACAAGACACAGGCCTAGGAATCCACGCAGAGGAGGAAAATGGTGCCAACTGAGGGAGCAACCATTGCAGACCCAGTCAGGGAGCAGTCCTCAATGCGCGAATCAACAAGAAAAAAATCCCCAGCAGGAGATTGAGCCACTCCAGCAAACTTCTCCAGCAAAAGTGGAAGAAGCAACAATGGCCAGGTTTTCAATCATTTCTGCCCAGGCAAAACCAGACCACGCTCTGAAGAAACAAAAGGCACAGGAAACTTTTGCCAGTGTAGCGACCTTTTCTCCTGTTCCTCCAACTTCACCACCTTGGCATAGGGTTCAGCGTGAAAAAGAATCTACTGTAGAAAAAGATCTGCAAATGTCCTCCTCTAGCGAAGAAGAGGAAGAAGTAGCAGAGGTAGAGGAAGAAGAGGGACAGACTGACGAAGAGGAGCCCTATACACGTCAACTATTGGAAATGGGACTGAATCCGGCGATTGAGAATACTAAGAAAGCAGGTATTTACATCAGTGCTGTGAAATACCTCGCCTGGCGAATGGTCAACAACTACAAACCCAGACCATCACAATGGCATTTCGGGGTCAGGGTACTCACCAAATTGTATCAACACGCCCACCAGAACTACCCTTTAAATGATCTGATCAATGCAGCTAGATACCTGACGACCTTGCACGGCTACAAAGAATTTCCTGGAGGCACCGGACAAGATTCACGCACGGCGTGGAAAGTAAAGGAGGCAGAAGATCACCGACGAACTTTCAAATAGCCTGCCAAACAGCCCTTTTTAGGGCTGCCAAATTTGCCTCTTATTTAATGGGACTCCATTTTGGCTAGGAATCCCAACTATAACAATCTATGATCCTGACTTGATCCTTTTTCCACCGTTTAAAATTCAAACCATATTCTTAATATTGAACAAACTCTTATTATGTCGCATAGACATATTAGTATTCAAAATTTGTTAGGGACTATTATTATGTACACTGTAGTACTAGATTAATTTTCGATGGTTAGAAGTTAGGAACATTTTTATGACTAATTGAGAATTTGGCTAATTGCACAGGTGGCTTACACAATATTGGCATTAGGTTTTGCCTATTTGTACAACTGGGCTAAATTGAAATGAGTACGGACCGGAGTTCTGGGGCGTACACCCTCATCCAAGGATTCGCCTCGCACCGGCTGTTGCGACACCCTTCCCTCCATTTCTTCACTCGGCCAACTGTACATGGACGGAATGTGGAACGATTTCCACCCGTCCAAACACCAGGTGCCCGAATGAGACGTCATAGTCGCCGATCAATGGCGACGGACGTCTCATACTGCTTGGTTTGACACCTGGTGGTAGTGACACAGACTGTAACTGTAACTGTAATTATGCTTGAGTGCGTGTTGGGTCCAGTCACTCTCAAGCAATAGCCCCTAGCTGGTGTTATGACTGTATCACTACTCTAGTCGTTTGCCAGCTAGTATAGTAGAAACATCTTAGCGCTAAATATAACGTAAGACCCCAAATTAGCTTTATAAGGTGGTTTAAAACCAAAAGCCATCAGGACCAGCCTCACAATGCGGCGCATTAAAAATCTTGAATCTACATAATATAGACATAGCATAAAACCTCAAATTATCTTTATAAGATGGCTCAACTCCAAAGCCATCATGTCCAGCCACACAAGGTGGCGCCTTAAATTAATTTAGGATATAGGACCCAAATCTAGATGTATATAAAGTGGCAAAACCCAGCCATCAGTCACCAACTAAATAGTAACTAATTAAAATAAATTTAAATTAAAATTTAGCATTGGTTGGCCCACTGTATCATTACCACCTCTATAAGCAGCACAAATAATATTGTCAAATTATAATTACGTCTACACGCCAAGATTTATTTTTCGGAAAATATGGATTCAAAAAGAACCCGTATGTACAGAGCCTTCCTCACGACCACTTTTCCTGCCTTGCCTCGACCGGGCATTTTTTACCTGACCATGTGAGTGCGTGTGAGTCAATTCCCACTCACCACTTGTCTCATGGAACTCAATGTTCCGAATACGAACAAAATCTATTAGCACATTCTGTGTCCATTAAAGCGAGGGGGACGCGGCACTATTCCGTCCCCCTCGGAAACATCAATCAGCCTCCAATGACGGTATTAATCGGTCGCACATGCCCACGTTGGCGAAAGCGACCTTAATCCAAATTAAGTAAGTAAGCAGTCTGGCTACCCCAACTACCTCAAAGTATCGCATCGGCCCTGACGAAAATACACTCAGCAGCCTTTCAAATCATCAGACCACAAACGAGCTACATTATTATTAGATGTAGTACCCTTAAGCAAGTGGCCAAATATATGGAAATGCAATACATCAGTCCAATCAGTGTACACATAACCAGGCACAGCGCTCTAAAAACTGCTCTGCGAACAAGCACCAACAAGAAGCTATTAAGAATAAGGGTAAAGAAACAAAGACTACGACAATCCAATTGGAATCAACCAAACATAATGTTACCTACAAAAATGTCGTAAAGCTCAACATGAAACACAACTCCTTAAGCAACACTGAGATTGCCGTGGAATTTATAGCTCAGGGGGCTGAGCATTTAGGGGTCAAAAATGTGCAAATTGTGGTGGGCCGCACCTCCCCTTCTCCGACGAGTGCCCATACACTAAGAAGGAAAAGGAAACTGTTCGGAGGGGGCGGTAGCCAATCGTCAAGCTAACCCCTTACAAAATCCCCCCACCTCAACCTCGCCGACAGAAGGCCAACCTTCTCTGCCCTCAAAGGGGATCGTTAAACAGGTGGAGCACCCACCCACCAAAAAGAACAATGCAAATACTAACAAAATTCAAAAATCAGACTTACCGATCACTCATCAAGATGTGTGCGCTAAACACAATAAAGAAATCGCACAGAGCATGTATACCAAAACAACACGCAATGCAAGTAACAATGGTCAAAGCAATGCAGGAAACAATGATTAAAGCAATGCAAGTAACTCAATGATTACTCCCCAGAAGTATTCACTCATTCCACCATTATATCTTACCTAAAAGACTTATTAGCAGGTATAGCAACTCTCACTCAAAATAACTACATTCCATGCATCCCTTTTTTCAAATTGCTCCTAGAATTGTTGGAGAAACACCTTGTTCTCATTCAGTAAATAGGACAAATATTATAAATTAAAATTAATAAATTATATATGCATGTATAAATGGATAAAACTAAGAAGAATAAGTTCATAATTTGGCAATGGAATAGCCGGGGTCTTAACATAAATAAACCAGAATTACTGATTAAACTCAGTAAGTCTAACAAAAAACCAGACATCATTTGTATTCAAGAAACTTTATTAAATCGTAACTCTAAATGTCTGCCAAAAATCCCCGGTTTTTCAAACAGCAAATTCGTTATGAGAGATAACGAAAACAAGGGAGGGGGCCTGGCTATTTTTGTCAGCGATACACTTTCAAATACATCCTTTGAACAACACCCAAACTCCCAAATTGACCCAAACGTCCCTATATCCCTCGAGTACCACTCGGTACTCATACACATTGGCCAACTAACAATTGAAATTTTCAATATTTACGACAATGGAAAACCATATACAGTCTGCCTTCTAAATTATACTCAGCTAGTGAGCTCTGCGAATGAGTATATAATATGTGGCGATTTCAATGCACATAGCAAACGATGGGGAGGAACTTACCAAAATAAGAGAGGCAAAATGATTGAGGAATGGATATATAATAACAACCTAGTTATACTTAATGACGGGATCAAAACTAGAATTAGCCCGGAGGACAGTTCTCTATCAGCAGTAGATCTGACGATCTGCTCCCCCAAATTAGCAACCATGGCAAATTGGGAGGTAGATAGAGAATCTACATTGGGTAGTGACCACTTCCCGATACATATCACCGTCAAACTTACCAACACAATCGCCACATCCTCAAAAATACCCAGATAGAGATTGGATAAAGCCGACTGCTACACATTCAACTCCTCCCTTATCGACATAAATATATCAAAGTTGCAGGACGAAGACATTGACAGATATAACCAAAACATCCTAGAAGCTATAAATGAGGCTGCCATAAATAGCATCCCCAAAACAGGAAAAGGGAGCAATTCAATTTCAAATTGCCCGTTCCATGCTGGAACGATGACTGCAAAAAACGTAATCAAAGAAAAGAAGAAAGCCCTAAACAAATTCCGGCATACAGGTCTATCAACAGATTATATGGAATATAAAGCCAAGGAAAAACAGGCAAAACTAGTTATCCTAAAAGCAAAGGAAGCATCATGGCAAACATACTGCTCCATCCTTGATATTAAGCAATGCAGTTCTAAGCAGGTTTGGAGAAAAGTAAAAGCCATGAAAGGCAACAATGGTAACAGCATACCCAGCATCAAGGGAGCGATAACCAACAAAGATAAAGCTGATCAACTGGCAAAACATTTTGCCGGAATGAGCAGCAATTCCAACCACTCAGCACAATTCCAGGCAAACCGAGCAGTAGTAGAAAGTAAGTATCCTCATCTTTTTACTGACATGGATCCCAAATACTCCCCTCTTAATGCTGATTTTTCCGTTGAAGATAGCTATTAGAGACAAAAAAATCCACCTCATCAGAAGAAGATAACTTGGGATACGAATTTTACAACCCAACCCCCCCAACCCCCCCAACCTCCCGATCGAGGAAATCGTGCTTGACATGATAAATAAATCTTGGAAGACTTTAAATGCCAAAAAAATGGAAACAAGCTATAGTCATTCCAATCCCAAAAGCCGGTAATGACCCAACCGAACTAACATCTTACAGGCCAATCTCACTCACCGACACTATTTGTAAGGTGATGGAGACAATGATTAATAACAGACTCAAACATCACCTTGAAAGTAATAACCTTATCTCAAAGAATCAAAGCGGCTTCCGTAACAAGAGATCCACCTTGGACCAGCTAGTAAGGCTTGAGTCGCGCATTAAATTAGCATATAACGCTAAAAGAAAATGCGATCGACATCTAATAGCGATTTTTTTAGACCTTGAAAAAGCCTTTGATCTGGTTTGGACCGATGGCCTTATAGCTAAACCGAACCATTATGGTATCAATGGACACATGCACAAATGGATTCATAATTTCCTAAAAGGAAGACAAATCAGAACCAGAATAGGAGACCAGTATTCAGAAAACCACGAACTAGAAAACGGTACCCCTCAAGGAAGTGTGTTAAGCCCAAAAGAGATAACATCATGATCAACGACCTCGAACACGCTGTCGATCTTAGAAAAATCGACTTATCACAATTTGCGGACGACAATGGCATATGGAAGGCGGACAACCCATATAGCCAACAACTAATCGCTGATCTACAAACCAGTCTAACAAATATTGGTAAATGGGCTGACAAACTGGGGTTCAAACTATCAAAAGGGAAAACAACTGGAATCTTATTCTCCCCTAAGGCCAGATACATGATAGAACCTCCCATCCTGTACTTACAAGGCGAACCCATTATATCTGGCAAAGTAGCTAAATTCTTGGGTATGTATTTTGATCAACATCTCACATGGAAACACTACATTAACGAGTTAATACGCAAATGCAATGGTGACCTAAACATCCTCAAAAACATCAAAGGATTAAAGTGGGGAGCCGATCAAGACACACTTGTAACGCTTTATAGGCCCCTAATAAGATCAAAATTGGACTATGGGTGTCAAATCTATGCCTCAGCCAAACCCTTCCGCCTGAAACGGCTAGACATAATTCAGACCAAAGCGGTGCTTATATGTACAGGTGCCCTTAACAACACTTCCAAAGAAGAACTTCAGATCCTTACAGGTGAAACATCACTAACACTGAGAAGAGAAGAACTGACCCTAAAATACGCAGCTAGAAACTCAGTTCATGACCCCGTCCATCCTTCAAAAGATATCAACAGATGCAACATTCCATTTAGCCAGAGACTCGTTGCCTTCCCACCATCAGGGAAAAAAATCCACTTGTTAAGAAAAGAACTTAACATTGACTGCCTACAGGCAGAGCAAATTCAACACCCGGACCCTACACCACAGACATGCCAGAATCCAAATATAAACCTTATAGCAACAACCTATGGCTCCAAACTGGACCAACCGTTAGAAATAAGATCCAAAATCTTTACAATAATTGACAATTCCAATAAAGAATTTGTCAAAACCTACACTGATGGATCGAAGTCAAAACACCCGGACAGAACTGCTGCAGCCCTAACTATCTCGAAATTAGATAAGGAATTAAGAAATAGACTCCCGGATGGTTGTTCAATATACACAGCAGAATTCTGGGCCATATTGGCAGCAATTAAACTGGCAAATTACCAAAAATTATACAAGACGCTAATAATTACCGACTCACTCAGTGTTTTAGAATCCTTAGGAACTGGAAATACAAAGGGGCATGAAACCATCCTGAAAGAAACAAAATTGCTCCTAAAAAAGATGATGAAACAAGAACAAATTGTAGAATTCATGTGGGTGCCCTCTCACATCAACATACTCAGCAATGAAAAAGCAGACTTAGCAGCTAAATCTAAACTCACTGACCCAAACCCCACATATATTGAGTACAACATCCAAGAGATCTATAGCATGATATCCAAAGCAATCACGTCGAAATGGCAAAAGGAGTGGGATTCATGTACCAAGGGCCGTACGTTGTACTCGATACAAAAAACAGTGAGTCGGAAAACCAAAGCCCCATTAATAAACAACAAGCATAATCAACGAGTCATTAATATAATCAAAACTGGCAAAACTCTACTGGCAGGCAGTATGGGGAAATATATTCAACTCAACAAAGAAAGAAGAACTAATTGTCCCCACAGCCACAATACTGAGGATCTCATACACGTATTTAATGCTTGCCCCAGATACAAAATAGCAAGAGAAAAACTAACCATTTCTCTTAAAGACATTAGCTCTCCCTTTACCTATCCGGAATTTCTATCCCAGAGCAACTCAAACCCAAAGTTCACTAACGAATCATATTGGTTTTCCTAAAGGAGACAGATAAAATAGGAAAAATCTAATGCTATCTCATAACAAAGGCAATTTGATAAATGCATTACCACCCTTTTCGTTTCTTTGATATACTCATAATTAAAACAAAATCGCACACTGGCGGCTGAGTATTTTCTAGACGCCTTGTGAATTTTTGACTGTGTGTGTGTGTGTGTGTGTGTGTGTGTGCGGGTGTGGCATACGGTTATTCACCCAAGTAGGGGTGGTCCAGCCTGTGCGCGGGCCAATGCTGCACCTGCACCCACTACTTACTACAGTACTGCAGGCGGCGTTGGGGGCATGATTCGCCAAGCAATGCAATAAGCGATAAGAAAATAAGCAATGCAGTGGTGACTATTGTTACCATTCTCTTACACTTATTATATAAACTCAATAACTGAGTTATTCCTTTCAGCCTAATTCCATCATATTCATCTTAATAATAAATTCAAAATGGTCACATAAATTACACTTAAACGAGTCGTGTGGCTGGTGGCTCTCCCATAAGGGCAACTATGAATTTAACAGACGCCTTTATGAATATTAACCTGGGTGGGGAAGTGGGTTCGGACGTAGTATACGGTTTATCACCCAAGTAGGGGTGGTCCAGCGTGTGCGCGGGCTGATACTGCAATTGCACTCATCAACTACTTCGGTACTACAGGGGCATCAGAAATACGGGTCGTTATGCAATGCAATAAGTTTACAGGTATTATATGTGCCAGCCCACCAATCTAAATTCTCCAAAATACAACTACTAACAATCTATTTCTTTCTCTTTTCTACATCTTGTAACATAGTGGATCATTAATAGACTTCCAATCAAATTGACCCATAAGCCTAGTCATTTTAAGGTGGCTGAAACCCCAGCCATCAGGACCAGCTGCACAATGTGGCAACGATTCGACTAAAAATTTATTAAGTATAACATTGGACCTCAATTTATCCTTATAAGGTGGCAAAAACCCAAGCCATCAGGTCCAGCCACACAATGTGGCATTCCAACTAGTAGATAAGAAATATGACCCAAAATTATCTCTACAAGGTGGCTAAAACCCAAAGCCATCATGCCCAGCCGCACAATATGGAAACTAAACCAGATGATCAATAGATATGACCCAAAAGAACAGAATTATAAGGTGGCAAAACCCAGCCATCAGGCCCCCCCCCCCTCACAATGCGGAAAACGTTAAATCTTAATTATTAAATAATCGTAGGTAGACCCACTGTGCCACTTTTCCACTACAAACGGCACAAATATTTTTTTCAGAATCTAAATACGGCAAGACGCCACCATTTAATATTCGGAAGATGGGAACCAAAGTTATGATCCAGGATGTAAGGCGCCTCCTCCATCTGTGGTCCTGTCCCTCCTTTCCTCTGCCGGACATCTTGTGTGCAAGTGAGTGCGTGTGGGCTTATTCCCACTCACCACACGTCCACTGAGACAACATTGTCTCGAAATGGATGAATCAATCAGCACACTGTGTGTGCATTAAAGCGTTGGGGGACGTGGCACTTTTCCGTCCCCCTCGAAAAAATCTATTAGCTCCCTGTGGGGGCATTAAACGGTCGCGCATTCCCAAGTGGGCGAATGAGACCTTAATTCCAACTAAGCAAGCAGTCTGGCTACCCATCGTTGACGTATCAACATTGAAGATGAGTAACAGAATTACAAAGTTACTGGAGCTCCAAATACTCCTGGAATATGCCAGACGCCTATTAGATGAGTTGGCTATGGAGACCATAGCGGAAAGTGCCAGACTTGAAGAAGAGGAGGAGAGGAAAAGGAAGGAAGAGAAGAAGGAAAGGATCTTGCCTCACCTCATACTGAGGCCTCAGTGTGAGGTGAAACCTGAGGTGAGGACACCAACGCCTCCAAAGACAATAGCACCACCACCACATACACGTCAGTTACAGCCACAACCACAACAACCAGTATAGCGTCCACAGGAGGCGAGGAGGCCAGATTATCATCCCCGGGTCTGGCATCGAAGAAGACAGACAGAAGTCTTCACTATTCCTCAAAGTGAGAACTGGGATGATGAGGCCACTCATCCCTCTTCTGCGCTCCAACCCACTCAAATCAACTGGAACTACGACTGGAGCCGACGATGTGTCTGTGGTGCCCGGCCTGGAAGATGTCACCATTAACCAGGTACAATTGGAGTTCCAAGAAAAACAGCCCTTCTCAGGGCTAACCAGATCTCTAGAAAAGAGACACTATACAAGTTGCCAATTTGTGTGAATCTGGAGTACTGTGACTATAAACACTAACTCGTTTAATGATATGTGTGTGTGTGTTGTATGCGTTTGCGTATGTTTGTGTGGATAGTAGATATTGTGAGTTTGTATGCGTTCGCGTGTGTTTGTGTTGATAGTAGAGTGTGTTTGTGTGCGTTCGCGTACGTTTGTGTGGATAGTAGATATGGTGGGTTTTTTCTTCTCTTCCCTTCTGTGTGGATAGTATATATTGGGGTTTCGGATAGTAGATATGGTGTTTTTTGCTTCTCTTCCCTTCTGTGTGGATAGTATATAATATGTGAAGTGAGTGTAAGGGATGTTTTCCTTCACGTCCGTACTTCACGTATATAATGCGGAGCGGTCGTCAGTCTGGCTACTTTGAGGTTTTTCCTTTGGATATCGAAAACCTCTTTCGTTAATAGCTCTATCCATAAAATCAGACTCGATCTATTGGTGCCACCGACAAAATTAATGACCATTTAACAACACTGCGTGACTCTAACATGTGTAGGATGGCTGACATCCAACAGCTGATTGGTACTATTTCAAAACTAGAAGTACGCCAAGTACACAAAATTCAAACTATTACAAACAATCAAGAGTAAAGAAATAATAAGACTCGTTGCATTAGAATAATTGCACAGGTGGCTTACACAATAATGGGTTTTTCTTAATGTCCATTAGCACAATTGGACTGAATTTGAAATATAAGTACGAGCTGGCATTTTGGGGCGTGCACGACATCGATGGCTGCGGAGTTTGCGTCTTTGCTGGGTTCTCCTCCTCCTTTTCCTCGACCGGACCTAAATAAGAAGTGCGACATCGCACATAAACGCTGGACTGTGATAGCACCCTTCTCACAGTCCCGATGAATTAAAAATCCTGACTTTCAGGCATAAACTGGTCGCGAAAGCACTGAGTTTGCACAGGCGACCTAAATTCTTATCTATCTATCAGTCTGGCTACCCAGCGTTGACTAGTCAACATCTTGAAAAATGAATTTGTTCAACGACTTGAAAGACAGTTGGTATTGAATGGTGGATGCAGCCTACGTGGTGGAAAGGCTTGAACATGAATGGAGGTATCCAGTTACCAAAGACTTTGTGACAAGTCCAGTCACCAGCATGAAAATAGCCAGGGATTTAGTGAAAGGCATGATAGAGGGGGAAGTGGAGAAATTAAGAGGCTTTATCCAGCCGAAGTATGTGAGAGTGGGAACACTGAAGCAGGCCCTTGATAATGTCATCAAAGTGAGGTACTTTTTACAAGACCTAGCGAATTTCACAGAATAGTCTTTTGTCAAGTGGGGGTTAGAGCAATTAAAGAAAGCAGAAGAAATGATGAGAAAGGTGATGGAAGAAGAGGTGAAGAAGATCATAGATACCTGGGCAAAAGAGAGAAAGGATAAAGAAAACAGAAAGAAAAAAGAAGAGTTTGAGAGACTGAACAAAAAACTGGATGAAGGTGCAGGAAAAATTTAGGTCCATGAGACATCCTGACTGGACACCAGACCATGAAAACAAGAAGAAGAAAGGAATCATAGAGAAAGTGAGGAGCTGGTGGTAGAACTGGTGAAAATAGAAGAAGAAGAACTCAAAGGCCCTTTTCAGGGCCACTCCACTGCCTCGAAAAGATTTATTCTTTCTTGCCTATACCAAAACCCAACCTTTTGCCTTGACGCTATAGTGGTCCAGGATCAATTTTGACGCTATACTTGCCCAGGGGGTCTTGTAATGCTCATTCCCTTTGACGCTATAAATTTTGACGCCAAATGTGCCGGGGGATGGGGACTGGATTTCCCATTGACGCTAATGTGCCCCCTATCACTACTAGTACTTGAAATCACGCCAGCTTTCTGCTTAAATCTTAAATGCTCATAAACTGAAAGACCGCTCCAAACTTTGCAGCTTAAAGTGTCATTTTGGAGAATCTGATTACACATACCTCCAAATGGCGTTTATTCACTTTACTTCCCTCTTTGTCCTCCAACTTTCACTGAAGATTATTTTATAAATTCCTTGAGAAATGCTTAACGGCAAATTCAGTGATAACGTACATCGACATTTTTGACGCAGTCGCTAAGCGGGTGCTCATGTTTAGTCCGGTTTCTGTCGTGCGCTGTGATGTAACAGGGAAAGCGCCTGTTATTGGGAAGAAATTGTACTACAAATATAAACAGACGCGACAATGTCTTCATTCATAAATAAAGCTTGGGAAAACACCGACAGGAAAAATACAGCACACAAGCAGCAGAGAGGGTGAACCCTACAACTTTGCAGGGACCTTATTTTTTGAAAACTAAGGGTTCCTACGAAGGCTGAAAAAAGAAGTTTTTGCCTTAATAATGAAAACTTCTCTAATTGACCAGATTTTTTCACGTGCTGGTCACTATGCGTATGTCGTTCACCCTCTCTGCTGCTATAAATTAAACAGCCATTATAGATATTATCAATAATGAGTATTGGAGAACCACACTCAGCTAAATTAGCTCGAGAGCGACTAGAGGCAATTAAAAAATATCTGCCTGTTCGTGATTCTGTTAAGCAACAACTACAATCGCGTCAGGAGTATAAGATGGAATTTGCAGAAGGTGCAGAACAATTATTTAAACCGATTGTCGAACCAACGAAGAAAATTGTTCCAGCAACCGAAGCAACACAACGAGCTCTTGCAACATTGCCTGTTGATATTGCTGCTCGTATTCAAGCTGCTCAACCAGCTGCTGCTCAGCCTGAAGGCGCTGAAGCACCAGCCCCTGAACCAAAATCAGTATATCCTATAATTAATGCTGAACTGTTAAATAAATTTGATGAAGTAACTATTAAAACAATTGACAATATTGAAAACCTACAACAATTGGCTAAATTTGCTATGGATAATTTTAGTCAAAGAGGTAAATTAATGAAACCTGAACATGCTAAATATATTAAAACCCGTGATCAATGGCAAAAATCATTATATCGTATACTTACGAATGTTAAACAAGCTAGAGATGATGATCCATTATATCAGGAATATGTTATGGAAATTAATAATTTAAAACAATTAAGAAAACAAGAAGAAGAAATGGAAAGAAAAAAACGTAAAAGGCAACAATCTCCAGAACCATTTGAGCAATCACTTCGTGATTATCCAGAATCATTCAAAACACCATCGAAACCAAGTAAAAAAAGCATCACGACAATTTGAATTATCACCAATATCATCACCAAAACTCAAATTACCATCACCAGAGCAACCAATACCACGACTACAAACACTACTACAACGACAACAAGAAGAAGAAGAATCACAACAGCCAGTCAAAATAACAGAGGAAGAATATCAAGATCCTGGCGCAACTGGAAGTGGTATAGGAAGTGGTCTTATTACCTGTCCCAATAACGTCCTTGCTGATGTTGATCGACTAGAAATCCTCATTGGAGGAAAAAGAGCTGGTAATAATTCATCAGAAATCATTAATGAAGCAGCTGATATTTGCAAACGATTATTTACAGGCGGTATCATGGATATTAATGTGTATCGGTCTCTCATTAATGAAATCAGTGACGATGTCACTTATGACTACCACAGTGATTATATACAATTAGTGATAAAGTCATTTAATAACAAAATGATCGTGCATGGTACTCAACGTGGACCTACCATGGTCAGGGTAATAAACTCTCGATTACCAGTATACAAAATGACCTACGGAGATGGACTAGGTGATGTTGTTCAGGGTCTGTTTAGAAGAATAGCCCCAAAAGTAATACCGATTGCAAAGCAACTAGGAATGAAAGCTATTGATGTTGTTCGTGAAAAAGGTATAAGCGCTGTTGGTAATATTGCTAGCAAAGCATTCTCAGCAATCAAAGATAGACTATCACGATTAATACGCAGACCACAACCCCGACCTCAACCTGTGAAATTGGCCAGCACTGAAGTGATGCCCGCAAGTGTAAGTAAAATAATAAATCAAGCCGCTAATCAAAAACTAGCGGAGTTGGCTGATGTCCCGATGTCGGAAAAGGAAAAAAATATAACCGCTAGTCTGATAGCAGGAAGTGGTCTCACTTCCCGAAGTGGTCTTCGTGTTAGACGAAGACGATAATAATAAAGATGTTTAAGCGCATATCTGACCCCGCGTTTGACATGGATGCACCAGTTCTCAAAGATGAGTCTGTGCGCGATTATCAATATTATTCTTATGACGCACGAACGCCAAATCAGCGTGGATGAATCGAACTTCAAGTTCAGGATACAAGTAGGTATTTTCTACCCGCTGATGCATTTATTGAAGTAGAAGGTGAAATTTTAAATAACATTGTTCCTGCAGCACCAGTAGCATATGGAGCTGATGTTAGTGTTGGTTTGTTAATAATGGTATTATGGCGTTATTTGACAGCGCAACGTACATGATTGACGGAAAAAATATTGAATCAATCCAGAAAGACGTCGATGTTGCCACAACAATATTGGGTTTAGCAAGATACAGCGACGATTATTCAAGATCGGCTGGCCCGTCAATGATGTTTGCAAAGGATACAACTGATTCTCCAGAGTACCAACAATATGAAATAAGACGACCAAGAAATCATGCTAGAAACGCCGATGCGGATGTATAAGATATGATTATTAATGTAGATGAAGAATTTAACTTAGGATTTAGATCACGTCGAGCAATGTTGCGTGGTGGAAGAAGAGTATTTTCATGTGCAATTCCACTGTCACATATTTTTGGATTCTGTAGAAATGTCAGAAAGGTCATTTTCGGAGCCAAACACACAGTTGTACTAGTACGAAAAAGCACAGACGATGATGCAATCTGGCGATCCCCCGGTACTGATCCTGGTATAGTAGTACTAACAAAACTTTCCCTGTGGATGCCAGTGATGACTCCGTCAATATCTGAAGAAGACCGGTTGCTATCTTTTATGAGTCAAGGCGGTAAATCAACGTTGTCATGGTTGACTATGACCACAGATGCTTTTGATAGTGCAATTAATGGTGTATTTACGTGGCAAATAGCTTCTCAGCAAGGTGTTTCTGCACCGCGACATATATTTATTGCGTTTCAAAATATTGCACGAATAAACAGTCAAAATCTTAGTATTATGATATTTGACAATCTTGGTGTTTCTGAAGTTTCATTAAGGATAAATGGACACCAAGAACCATCCGAGGATATTTTGTTAAATTTCGATCAAAATCATGTAGCACGTGCATATCATCGTCTTATGTCGTTCATGGGACGTGATGAAAACATTGATACTGGTTTACAAATATCGCAGCTAGATTTTACAACGCTGTATCCGATTTATTACTTTTCACTAGAACATTTAGATTTAACCAGACAATCTGTTGTAGATATTCATTTTCGAGCTCGTGTTAATAGAAATGTTGTAGATATTCCTAATTATAGAACAATCGCAGTTATACTCAGCGATAAATCGATGTTACTCGAAGGTGTTGGTGGACGAATGAGAGTTATTGATGCTCCAGTAGAAAACATGTAATTAGATCGTTCATAATATTATAAATGTCATATCATCACGTTAGTGTGAGTCTGACTCCGGGTCAGATCAAAAAGCTGCAATCAGCATCAAAAAATAACTGTGGAATAAAAATATCGCTAAAGCGAGAACAGATGACCGGTGCAAATAAATTATCGTTGACCGAGCGTCAGTTCAAAAACTTCAATGACGCTAAAAAATCAAATAAAGGTATAAAACTTAATCTTTCTGCCGTTGGCATCAAAGATATCGCTAAGACGGGTGGTATATTTCCACTTCTCGCAGCTATACCAGCTTTAATAGCAGCTGCAGCCCCAGCTGTTGCAAAAGCAGCTGCGCTAGGTGCTGTTGGAACAGCTGCTGGAATGGCATTAAAGAAAGCAACCGGACAAGGAATAAAAAAAGGGTAAAGGTCTAAGACTACCAGGAACCCCGTATTCGTGGTACGGAAAGGGTCTAAGACTTCCCGGGACAGTTTACTAATATCACCCATGTCCAATTTTGATTTACTTAATGCTGCTAAAAAATTAAAAATAAAAAACTTCAGAGGTGTTTTTATGCGCGATCAATTGCCAAAAAAACCAAACAATATTGAAACCGGTATCATTAATCTCGATAAAAACTCTGGCCCAGGCACGCACTGGGTCGGATATGCAATTGATCCACGTGGAATTATTTATTTCGATTCGTATGGACTAGCACCACCAAAAGAATTTTTAGAGTACGTTACCGGCGATAAAAGTATTCCAATCTGGTATTCAACGCTACCAACACAAAAAATAACTGATCCCCCAATATGCGGTCGTGAAACCCTCGCTGTGCTTGATGCTGTATCAAAATCAGCAGCGCCACCTCATAAAGTCGTGCACGCGTTCACTACACTACGTCATCACACTTAAACAGATATCAGTAAATATAATGGTAGATATTTATGGAAGACCCTCAAGTAGAGCTCAGAAGGTCGATTTATCTAAATATGCAACTCTTGATCAGCTCAGAAATGAAATCGATGATTTATTAAATATCACAAGTGTGGATCAAAATGAAGTCGTCGTTTTTCAGGACAAACAAGGACGATTAAAAACGAGTAACATACAACTACTAGATATACTTGTACGAATTCCCAACGCGGTTGTTAATAATATGGTTACTTTTACTGATCAAGGTAAAATACAGGATTCCGGTAAATCGGTTAACGACTATGTTAAGAAAACTGGTGATGTATTTACCGGTGACATTATTATGTCAGGAAGAAAAATTACATATCTTATGAACCCAACCTCGGATACAGACGCAGCAACAAAAAAATACGTCGATGATCAAGAATCCAAATACGTGTCAGTGCGCGGTGGTATAATGCGTGCATTTCTCGACATGAATAATAATGGTATTAATAATCTCAGAACACCAGAAACAGATTTTGACGCTGCAACGAAGAAATACGTCGACGATAAGGAAATTCCAATAACGACTTCGTTAACGACAATCAATGATGGAATTGCTGCATTTAGAACTGATTTTACCAATCATGTACAAACATTTCTAAATTTCCGTAGAAATATAAACAGATCCATTAATGACTTTTTTGGAAACCACCAGTCGTTGACATAAAACTTACCGACATTAACACAAAAATCAACGATATTGTTAGTGGAATTCCTGATATCATTGAAAAAACGAATCTTATTAAAATTCCTCACAAGCAGATCTTCAACGTAGTATACACAGTAGCATCTGGATTAGGAGTATGGACACTGCAAGATAATAAACTCAAACACACCGCAGAAATTACTGGTGTATACAGGCTGTCCGTATTTAGTAGTGCAAAATTCAGTATATTTACTACATTTCCATGGCGTTATTCAATCGATACTTTTTCTGGAGTTGTATCCGTTATAATAAATAAAGATGCGGAAGAAACATTTCTGCTGGAAGCATCTGATAAAAAATTAACCAGAGCACTACACTGGTGGTGCTTGGAATTTGTATGTGAAACTCCTCAATTAGTTATCTAGATAAATATAATGAATCAAGAGTCATGTATCGATGTTCAACGTCACAGATACGCTCAAGTATGTGAGTGTCAAACCAAACTAAAAAATATCATCGACGATTACACGATAAAGGTAAAAAAATATCGGCGACGTATGGTTGTTATTGATATAATGGTATACTCGGTTTCTGCTGTTATTGCTGGAACTGGATTATTACTATCAACAATAACGATGACAGTGCCTGCAGTTGTAACAATTATAGTTTCAACGGCAACAACATGCGCAGGTATTTTCAGTATTATCGCTAAGAAAATATCTACGTGTACAAATGATAAACTAAACGAGTACATAATGAAATTGCACACAGCAACATCATCTTATTCTAAACTATCATCGTATCTTTCGGCGTACCTCAGCGATGGTAAAATATCCGATGAGGAGTTCGCAACGATAATGGAAACTTATCATGAGGCATTCAAAAGTGGATTCTAATGATAAAGTGGAGGGTTGAATTTCCGCTCTATTAAATACGGAGTATTTTAAATAATGTCAGACAGGGAATTACTTCAGCAGATCGTAGCTAATACAACGCCGTCAAAAACTACTATGATATCATTAAGTTCGACCAATCCTGAATTTAGCGTTAATTTTCCGACTGCAATTCCAGCAAAGGAAATTGCATTAGCGCAGCTTCGAGTTTATCATAGTTGGCCAAATATCAGGTCAAAACCGTTTGGTGGACAACCAGCAAATAATTCACTAGTATTTGCGAATAAGAATAAACCTGATGGAACACCTGATTGGCAAGTAGTTGGAATTACAACGGGCAGTTATCAAATAGAACAGATTAATGACGAGTTCCAACGCAGAATTAAATCTATCACAGGGGAAGAATCTAAAATAGCGATCACTGTTTACGAACCAACACTATCAGCTGCGATTGAAATAAATTCTCCTGATTACCTCGTAGATATTTATCAGAGTTCGATCAGATCAGTGTTAGGATGGCCTGAAGTCGCACCTATTTATAATGGAGTTTCAGAACCAACTAAAAATGAATTTAAAACGAGTGACGAAAAATTCATTAAAAATCCAGAATATCGAGAAGAATATCCATGGAGATATATAGGATTTGAATTTGATCCAAACAACGACGATAGATATTACTTTACCGATTTTGACGGTAAAAAGATCCCCAAGATGACTAGATCAGCATTTAATGCGGTTATCGTAGACCCCAAGACGCGGCGTACTAGAGATATTGTTGATGAAGAATTTTTAAAAGAATTTTTAGATGTTCTTAAGCCTGAATACGATAAAAAGTTTAAAGATTTAAGAAGTTTACTTATTTCATTATCACAACATTATGATGATAACCTAAAGCAGCAAATAATCGAGTCAATAAAACATTTAAATGGGATCTTATTTGATTTATATATCGCCAATCGAAGTATTATAAACGTTGCGACTGAACTCGATGGAAATTCTTACACAAGTCCAACATTGAAGCAATTATTTCTTAATCATTACAAAATAACAGAAAAAGATTTACAAACATTTATTATACCAGATTTAAATAACGCTAAAATAAAGAAATCACTTGACGATCTTATTGAAGAATATTATCCCGGAGTAATTGAATCATGGAGAAAAATAGCCCCACCACCGGTTATACTAAAACATAATAACAACCCTTTTGGTGCCGGCCGTCATATATCGCCAGGCATTGTAAATATAACATCAGTAATTGCAGCCAATCTGGTATGCGATATTATTGAAGGTAGTTTTCAGGTAGATCTTTCAAAGTCTAACCAAGCCCAGCAAGGGTACATATTATACAGTTTCAGTCCATTAGCCCCCCCCCAGGGTGGTTAATTGTATCAGAGCCAATTAACCCCGTGTACCTGCGAGTTCATAATCCGTTATTATCAAGGATACACTTTAAACTTACAGACTAAAACAATCGCATTTTGGACACAAGAAATGAAGAACTAAATATAAATCTGTATGTGAAATCATAACCAAAAAAATATCCGGATGCATAGTGCTTGTCTATGATACATAATGGTTGGTATACAATACAGTATAGTATATACTTGTCAATATAACCTTGCCTGCGGTCTCATTCAATGCTAATCGGCAACTTTCTCTATGTGGCAACCAGTAACTGACAAAAATAATACTGTATTCTTTGTTTACATAAAATCCGCGCACAGATTTCTCATAGTGCACACAGGTAATCGAAATCTATTGTCTAGAAGGCTGTGGCTGCATAATTAGCTCTTATTGATTATTCCATAACGGCTGTATATTGCCTGTATCTGTGTGGCCGATTACTGCGTAAAGTTATTTTAAGAATACGCTATGACTAAATCAATCTCCTTGGTAACGGCTTACGCATAGTGTTAATGCAGAATTATATATATATTTTTTGGAAACTAGAAATATAAAATCCCATTTTACACAGAAAACTGTGGTTTTTGTTAAGAACACTGTAGTTTTTAGGAAAAAGGTTATTGGTAAACACATATTAACTTTTTAAGTATATATTTATAACAAGGTCCGATAGCTCAATTGATAGCGTGTTGAAACTCTCATCCGGGGGGTCATGGTTCGAGACTCGTGAAGGCATATGTCTGCGGGGGCGATTTTAAGCCAAGATTTATAATCTATTGGGGGCTCCAGTCCCCCCGTCTTCAGAGTACACCAATCCACTACGTCAACACGTGGTGGATTCACTTTTGTGAATCACCCATTGGTTGATCATTATGGGTTGGTGTGCTGGCGTGAAGACGGCATTTCATCATATCATCATCATATCATCTCATCGAAAAAAATACAGCGGGGGGTGATATGAGGTCGTGACCTTGTGACTTCACTAAAGGGGTACCCCACACAAGGGCCATTCCAAAAGACACATCGCAAAACTAAAAATAAACCTAGGTTCCAGGTCACAAAGACCAATCAGCCTTTGAGTTTATAGAGTTTCGGTTACGGATATCTAGGAATTCTTGTAAGGCAATAAACAGAATCTGGTTGGTCACTAAAATAAGACCTACACGTGTATAAACAACCCTCTGAGTTTCTAGAGTTTCGGTTACGGATATTTAGGAATTCTTTCGGGTGTAAACAAATAACACGTACAGACAGCCTTCTGAGCCTCTAAAGTTTCGGTTTCGGATATTAGGGGTTCTCTTGGAGGTAAATGTCTAAACAAAGAACCTCATTAGGTTTATCTGATACAACTATGGAATGGTAGATCGAATATCACCTCGCGCTGTATATTTTTGTTTATTTTTATATTAAATATACACTCATTATATAATGAATTTTGAAAATATCAATGTCATTGTTTCTGCGATTAAAAAATTACAACATAACGGTATCAATGTATCTGATAATCTTAATGCTGAAAAGATTCTATGTGATTTTGACTCATTACAACAACGAAAGAACGAGAACAGATTTACGCTATCCGCTGATTATAAATTCATGAAAGTTATCCAACAAGGAATGTTAAAGTCACTGGCAACTGTCACTGATGATCAGGTAAAGTTGTTTGTGCCTCTCTCAAACGCTATTGACAAAATTAAGCTAGAATTATCTCATGAATACGAACAGAGAAAGATTATGAACTTTCGTATAAGACAGTGAAGAGAGCATTGTGAAAATACGAGTGAAAATACGAGTGAAAATGACAGCGATAATGAGAGTTCTGGATCATTGACTGTGGTAATAGCTAAACAAAATCCTTGGGAAAATTAACATATTCTGCTTAGTATAATGCAACCTACACATATTGACAAGTATATTGTATCAAAGAACCAACCATTATGTTTCAGTAGATATCATGGACAAGTACAATATTGCCCGTGCTTGTTGTGCAAAGTTTTTCGTTGAGTTTGCTAGTTTTCGTTGGGTCAAACCCCCAGGAAGGTTAACGGGAATTAACATTAGATTTTAAATTTGTTGATCAAAAACTGGTTTTTTCCAGTTCTTTTGCTCGTATTGTGTAGATTTTTGCTAGCGAATTACGATAAAAATCCGGAAAAAAACAGTTTTTCATCGATAAATTTAAAACCTAATGTTAATTCCCGTTAACCTTCCTGGGGGTTTGACCCTCAGAATTTGTCAAAATCTGACTGATTTTCACTGATTTTTGGTCATTTTTCATGCAAAAAACGAGATTTTCGAACAAAAAACGAGGTTTTCGAACAAAATCAACGAAATAAAAACTTTATAAAAAATAGTTAAATCTGATTAAGTAAAGAATGTTTTGTGCCATCGAATACAGTTTATGTATCTTTTGCTTAACCCACTTCTGGAGAACCGTCTTAAGATCTTATAATATTTTCTGAATGCAGATTGCAAGCTAAATAATATCATATACTATTGCTTGTAAAAGATGCTGAAAAGTTTTATGCTTGCCTCAGTCTCGCTTGATCATCTGATACCAAGTACCGGAATATAAAAGTTTGTCCAAATTTGAAAGAAAAAGCAGATTTTGTAACCTCGTCTGCCACGTATTTCACTGAAGAGCCTGTTATGTTAAAGTATTTACTAGCGGAATAAATTGACTTGAACATAATTTCTTCTCCAGATTCTGCATTCACGGATTTAACAGCTTTTACAGTATATCTTGCGCGACCTGTTTTCCCAAACTTACAGTTTTCACTTTGCGTGATAATACGTAGATTTCCAAGTGAGTTGTCAAGTTTATTGCCGTTGCTGTGATCCACCACATACCCATCTTTGATCAGTCCAAAATAACACTCGATCACAAATCTATGAGATAAATAATGTTTATTTCCTTTGGTATTAAACGCAAGATAACCAGTATTGGTAACACTACCGACTGGTTTTTTCAGCCTATAATTCCTGATGATGCCATCGCGTGATGCTTCATAATTGGTAAGGATTGGATGTGACACAAACTCATTTTGCTCCATTTATATATAATATTTATTTGTCTAAATCATTGTTTTTTGAAAATCTAGCCAGATAATCTTCTTCGGTTTTTATAGGAGAGTCAGTGTTATATTTTTTATCGTAATATTGTTTCAGCTCTCTGTACTTTTTACCACCGCATTGCGCACACAGTTGAGTTTTTCCTTTGACTCCAGCACTACACACAATACACGGTTTTAGTCCTAAACTCCCGTTCCTGACGCATTGCATATGATAACTACAGTATTCATTCACGTATGATCTGTTACACGGAGATTTATAACCGATTTTTAGCCAGTTGCAGTGATTTGGTTGAATCATATACAAAAGATTAACGTTCAATTAAATATATATTTTGCCCTAATTATAATATGGAAGAATTATCCGTGATTGAACCCTACGCAACCAGATTCGATCTTGACAGACTACCTGAGTATAAATTTAGTATTTCGATGCAAGATCTAGCTTTAACTAATAAAGATGTAACTAAACGTATCCGTGAGGCCAAGAAGGAATTTCATGACGATGGTGCAGTTCATGCATGGTCAACATTCAGAGTTGGAAATATTTCTAATACGATGAATGACAAACGAGGAAGAGTAATCATTAACCACCTTGATAATCAAAAAATATTTTATTTTAATAAAATTTATTGTAAATACAGAAGAAGATATTTGGATTATTCGTGACAAGCGCGATCCCGTCCGCGTGCAGTCAGGAAATAATATCTTCTTGAGTAATAAATCCAAACCAGGAATACTAACTGGTATAGATAAACCGTATTATGAGCGATCGTACCCTGTAATTGCGGTTGTCTATGGAATATTTCCGCTGAATAATAAACCTAATGTTGGTGATCTCAAACCGATGAGATTGTCAAGGATAAACTGCGTAGCTGAGCGAGTTACAGAACACTTTACAAACGCGATACGTGGTAATGGTTTAACGGATTTAAGACGTAAAAAAATAAATACGTGGGCAGAGTCGGTTAAAGATACCGGAGCGTCTATCAAAGATGTTGCTGAGCTAGAGAAGAAATTAAGATTTCCAATAACAGTAAAAACGTTAACCGGAGAGATTTTGTACAAACCGAAATATATAAAAAATGGAGCTCCGATAGATATTATTGATCATAACGCGCACGCATGGACTGCTGCAGTAACAATATTTCCATGAGATAGAAAGGTTAAATTTTATGACGGTGATATCTTTGATTTTATCAAGAATATTAGTAAAACCGATCCTGTTTCTGTTTGGTTATTTCAGAGTTCGGAATATGATCATTACGATCAATTTGTACGACCTAACGGTGATATTTATCGTACAGAATATCTCCATGAGGAAATGGAACATCTTGCACTGAAATATACCTCTGATGATGTCATAGTTAGACAATTATTGAATAACTGTTTTACTGTTCCGTCAGTCGCTGCTCATTTCGCTCAGGAGAAAAATTTATGGAAAACGACACGATCGGAATTTCTTGAAGATGTCAAGAAAAGTTGTATAGAATATGGGCACGGTGGATTATGGAACACCAAATACGATTACAACGATGTTATCTCGGTTGATATGGTAGCATGTTATCCTTGGAGTTTTCTTGGATATGGAGAATGTTCTAAATATTTTAAGAGATTCAGACATCCTACACATGAGATGACCAGGGTTGCGATAAACGGACCCCTTCCCATGGAAGGACCAGATTTTGACTTAACAGGATTTGCTCACGTAGAATCATTCGAGTTTGCAGAAAATCTCCATCCGATTACTTATGCTTGGTTCGGAAGACATTTTTCAGAGCGACGTTGGGTTCCGATAGTACTATTGCGATATATGCTTGATGCTGGATTTTTAATATCGTTGAGAGGAACTGAAGCGATTATATCGTATAGTTCACAGAAGCAAGTTTGGTTACCAGAACCGGATAGATTTAGTGTCGATGATGCCAGGAAAGAATTCCCTGATATTGATGAAGATCATGTCATTAAAATAAGTAAATGCAGGAACGAGTACGACGAAAAACTTGCAAAAGATCTTGGTAGAAAGATAATCGGTAAGTTTACTCAAGGTGGTTCATACGATTATAAACGGTATTGTACAAGATTGATTATGGACGATGATGAACTAGATTTTATAATCGCTGATACAACGGAGAAAAACACATTTATAAACAGATGTAATGCTTATTTATCAGATGGAACAAGACTAGGTACCATTGTGAGCTATCTTGATGGCGACTCACCACAATTTACTCATTTAAGATCTTCGATGTTAGCTTATGTTTCGATAAATCTATTGTCGATGATAAATAGATTTCCTCGTTACGCTGTTAGAGTTGCTACGGATTCATTTTATATACACAAAAAAACATAAGGATTTATTAAAACTCGGTAATGGTGAATGGGGGGTATGGAGGATAAAACAAGAAAATATACTTAGTTATTCTGAATCTGCCGATGTTGAAATTGCGGAGACATATTACAAAAATAATAATCAAATATCAAAGTCATCTGCACCATCCGTGTATGATCCTGTATCTAGACATAAGACCGTTTATCTTAATGGGTGTGGTGGTTCAGGTAAAACAACTCGTGCGATTAACTTATTTATAAATAATAACTCAGATATAATTGTTTTGACACCTACACATAAACTTGCTAGAGAAATAAAAGAACGAGGAGTAAAATCATGTACATATCATAGTTTCTTTAGATGGTGCGGAGACACGTGGACCCCATCGCGGATGTGTGAAAAATATATACATAAGTATATTGTTGTTGTTGTTGTGGGGGCTTAACGCCATTTTTCAGCACACGATAGGCTATACATGGCGGCCAGTATTAATGGTGGAGGAAGAAACCGGGAAATCTGCGGAAAGAACCACTGACCCACGAGAAGCTACTGGCAAGCTTTCTCACATATCCACATTCGCCGAATCTTAGACTCGAACCAATGCAGACAGAGGTGAGATGGCAGTGAT
>JAECUM010093645.1:0-35628 GCA_016617855.1 Megalonaias nervosa | reverse complement strand
TCCTTTGCCGTCGCATTCGAGAGAATGACTTCGGAAGTAATTTTTGACCATTGAAGATATCTCAATCCAGTGGTTGTTATTACGTCATTGACTTAAAAAGGATTTGATGATTAATAGCAACGAAAGCAATACAATTGCAGGTATTCAACTGATGGTTGAAACGTCGTCGATCGTTATTTTCGAACACTATTACTTTTATAAGAATCCGTTTTGGCAAATCTAGCCATATGAACGTTTAGTAAAAAAAAAAAAACTTATAAATTAAGGGAAGTAACACAAGATTACTTTCCGGTCTTTTTTCAGCGTTTCTGGATTTACATTGGGAATAGACATAGATGTTCCTTTTGCCGGAATGTCTCGCTTTTCATCATTATCCGACTGACACCTGAATCAAGAAGTCTGCACTACTAACAATATCTGGGAATTCGTACGTATATGAAAGACTCTGATAAGAGTTGGTGGTTACTTCCATCAGAAAAATACCTGTTATAGTGACTGTTAAAATCTTCGGTCCAACCGTGTTTTTCCCGTCACTAACTGTGATGCTGAGATCATAGCCGGCGGTTGTTTGCCCTGTTAGGGTTTTATTAAGTTGGATTAGTCCCGCTAAAGAAAAGAAATAAAAGAAAACATTGGATGTAACTTGACAAATTAGATCCTTTGGAACTTAACATCAATCTATCCGTCAATCCCTTTTTCCAATCATCCACCAGTCAACACATACATACATACATACATACATACATACAGACATACATACATACATATACATACATACATACACACGCACCCATCCATCCATCCATTCATCAATCCACACACACACACACACACACACACACACACACACACACACACATACATACATACACACAAAATAATTTAGTTTATAGTCTGGATTTAATATTCCGTGTGTAGAGAATTGCGGTAAGATCTTGGAAATTCTAAATTTATTCTAAAATTGAAATCAGGTTTCATCACATAATTGTTTTTAAAAAGGCATATGATACTTACAAGCATAAATAATGAAAATGCAGGGAGATGGGGTACACGTCATGCTGTACGAGAGCTGGTCGTTTTCCGGGTCGGTTGTGATAACATTAAACACGTTGGTTCCGGAAGTATAAGATGTTGGAATACTGGTAGAATCTGAACATAAATAATAGTGATAAAATAATGGTAGTAACAAAAACAACAGCAACAAAGATAACTGCCATTACTACAACAGCGTGGCCACTGCTGAAACATCATTACAATCGTCTTTATTATCGTCACCAATCATCAGCACATTGTTTTTCTATTTTAAATTATCCAAGACAGGTGAATTACAGTTCGAATGCATAAGAGCGGTCACAAATATAAATACTTATAGAGATGCTAGTTATGGTTTATTTCCACTAAAATAGTTGTAATAATTTTATTAATTTATAAGAGAAAACGATTGGAAATTATATGATAAAGTTGGGCAAAGCTAGACTTGTCCATGATCAGTATGAATCACGTATATTACCTGAAAATCTATGGCAAGAAGATGGCACGGAACGGCCCACAAAAGGCCGGAAATGGTACAAAAACACAAAGATGAAAGCAAATTGCACTCCATGAGCAAGATATTCGAAACGATAGACTGCTTTGGCAGCAGGGTCGTGAAAGCTTTGGAACTGCCAGGAACGGTACATAATTTGTACCAATGAATCGACAGTCGATGAATGGTAAATTGTGACGAAAGTAGCGACTTGGTAACAACTACAGAATTAACTAACTTCTATATAATTCTTTTTGTTACTACAAGTAGACCTTTTGTTTTAAGTAGAATTGAGCTGCCTCGTTTGGCCGGGTGGTCTGAAGCGTTCGCCTTTACCGACCATTGCCATCTCACCTGTGTCCGCATTTTGTCAAGTCTCGGGCGAAGCCAATGTTGGTATGTGAGAAGCTGTCAGTAGCTTCCCGTGGGTCGATGGTTCTTACAGGGGTTTTCCCAGGTTCTTCCGCCACCATTTGTACTGGCCGTCATATATAGCCTAACTTGCGCTGAGAAATGGCGTTAAACACCAAAACAACAACAAAACTACAATTGCAAATCAAAAGCCGCGAATTATCAACAGTACGCCAAGTGTTTCCCGTATTAGAGAAGTACAGAAACGGAACTACGTTATTTTATGATTATATCCCAAGAGTGATAATTATTAATTTTGCAGCTAATGCAATATCAACAAATGTAATACTTGATTCGCCAAGTGTGAATCTAAAAGCAGTCTTAATATAACATAATAATGTACGTTAAACTGATCCTTGATAGTACTTCAATCCCGCAATAGAAAAAGGTAGTGATTACTGTTTAAGACTTACCTAACGTGTTTGGTTCATTGGGACCTATGGTGGATCAACAATTAACAAAAGCATGCATGTTTTTCTGACTTGTACAACAAAAATTCGTTCATATCAGCATTATTAGCGTAAGTAATTTTTACACTGATTGTTGTTTGACTTAAGAATCACACATGATAATAGATTGCAATGAACAGGGAATAGGTCTGCAAATATTCAACAAGGAAGGCACCTAGAGATAAAGAGTAAAGAAAATGTAGATGTGCACACAATGCTTCTATTCTGATGCACAATCAGTTAAAATCTATTTTTGTCTGGAATCCCAACTAGTAAATGCACACTCAGTAGCCTAAATTATATGTAGTGTTGCACATTGCGGAAACACAAAGTTTGGACTAGATTTGGTTGAAGAAGAATGCAAAAAGCCTTTGTTGATGTTATTGTCATTATCTCCCCACCCATCATTTACAACAAGACCTACAACTCTCCATGTCTTGCAATAGAGAACAGTGAAGCTCTAAGAGATATTGATGATAAATTAGGTAATAATAGCTAGAATGACATAGCAATGTTGCCACTGAAGGTATTGCACCACTTTTATAATATATTAAGAATTAATTTATCTGGTGCAGAAGCATCGTCTTTAACGTAGTCCCTCAGAAGTTTCGGAACTTCTGAATCTATCTCTAAAATTCCTCTAATCGTCACTGGAAGACGTAATTTCTTTAGGCCCTTCTATTCGTTGTATAAGTTCTTTGTCCTCCATGTCCAAGGTTTCTGCAAGAGTTGGTTGAAGCATAAAACTTGTTGGGATAATATACATACTATATGACCTTCACCTTATTTTGCATCATTTCTTGTTTGACCTTGACCGTCAGGCAAGTAATGGTCGCTCTCCACATTATACTCCTGACTTGTTGTGGTCAGTCTATTAAGTCTCATACTTACTCCTCGTTGATCTCTGATTCCAGATGCAATCATTAAAACACATCATTATCTGTTCAAATTTGTAATTCCATCCGAGGCATGTACAAAGAGGCATTGTGAACTAGTCTGGTGCACCAAAATAATGTGCTGAACGGAGTCTCTAGTTATTCATACACAGATGCCTGAATTCGTTCAAAAATACATAACGTTAAAGTATCTTTCTGTACGTAGTAATCGTGAAGATCACCAATATAATTTAATTAGAAATGTTTCGTAACATTTTGATGCATTGTCGATCCTCTTCTGTCATGCCAGGTTGAGTTGCTTTTATATTCCTCAAAAATGTATGTTCCATTCTTTTGACTTTGCGTGATAAGTAGGATTGACTGTTTATGCCGTTTACTTCTGAGAAGCTAAATTGTTTTTGTTTCTGTAAATGTATCATCGTTTAGCTTTTGAGCAAAATGACCAAGTGGTTGATGGATAGCCATACATCGATAACTCTCAAGAAATCTCATTGTTGTTTTTACTTGAGCGGCTTTTGCAAACTTTTATTTCCACTTTTTCAAACCTATCGACTATACACTTCCTACTGAGATAAATATATTTTTCATCACTACTTGGTGTTATTGAAAGTTCTTGTTGTGGTTCGATTTTTACTGAGACCTTGCTAATCAGATAAGAGTCCTATCCTAATAAATTATAAATAAGTAGTCGAATAGTTTGGATATGTTTAATTTAAGTCACACATTAGATATTCAGGATTTCTATATGTTCCAGTTTGGCAATCGTGATTTATTCATTTGTAGTAACCGGGTGAAGTAGTCCTAGAGAAACTGTTCTGACGTCCATTCCACGGCAAACCATACTTTGCAGGTAATCTTGTCATCACCTTCATAAGCAGCTTCGCCTATACCTGACTTGACCGTGGGCGTGAACAGGACTGCTTTCGTAGCAGTCAACTTTGCATCAATAGGGCAGTTGTTAGTGGTATTCTAACACTTTTATCTTCTCTAGTGAACATAATTTGGGCAGCGTGTCCTGTCTTAGTCCGTCATAAACAGGTTCTGAAATTCGGTTGTAAGTACTCGTCAAACTTAGTAATTTAGCCTGCTCCTCTGTGAAATATAGGTTCATATTTCTTGCGAGATTATTCGCCGTGATACTTAATACATTTTGGTAAAGACAAGCGTATGAAGGAGTGTATTTTGCTGTTTTGATTGTCCATGACGTACACGAATACTTGTAACAATTACATATAAAGAGAATACTAATTTCAAATTCGCAATACAAAACAAAATGAACCATTAGTTGATTTTGGAACTTTTAAATTTTAATGGCCATAACCATCTGCTAATTTTAGTTCAAAATAAAAAAAAAAAAACAAAAAACAAAAAAAAAACTGTTCTGGCACTTAATGTACAAATGTTTCTTACTGTGCTCTTTTTGTTGATTTGAGTTGATACAAATTTTGAAAACTTCTAAATAATGAGAATTATCTTCATTATATATTATCAGCATATTTATGTGACCGCCTCTTTCTTATTTTTTTCAATTATTCTAACAGATATTATGCATTTCTAAAAGCCAGTAATGGCGTTTTACCATTTACTGGTTACTGTACAATTACGGATATATTAAATTCTATTAAAAAATGTTTTATATATCTTATGGATATTTATTACACTAATTTTTATAAATATCGAGGAAATCCTTTTGTGGCCTATATTGATTTCTATATGGGTTTTCAACTGAGTATAATAAAGAGGTGGAGCCGGTGACTCTTTGATCGGCGGCTTTAAATAAAATATTTAAAGAAGAAAAATTGTGGAATCAGAGAGGGTGAGTAGCTAGTATAAAGGCCAAGCTTATGCGGTTGGCCCAAAACATCTGAAGTTAAATTGATACGAAAGAGCTTATATAATTTTTTTTTTTTAAATTCTACAAGAACGTCCAGTAATTCAGGTTGCTGACCTATGGGTCATAGTTTAGGATAAAATATTAGATGGTTTGGCCTAGGACCTTACAATATCCCACTGACCTTCATAATTTATGAAAACAAAAAGAGCTAGATCAGCGGTGTTCAACAAATTATCAATATAAAAGATGGATCGTTTGTCATAAAATTGTATGAAAAAGCTTTTAAAACGTTATGAAAACGATTGGCCTTCACATCGTATTGAAACCGCTCAACTGGTCCTCAAAAATTTATAAAGAACACTAGGACGTTGGTCCTTAAGTATTTTCTAAAAGTTATTTATAAAAAACCGCTAAGTGATTGGTCCTCAAAATGTATGAATAAAGCTGGGACAGTAATTGGAAAATCTCGGAACCAGTGGCCTATGGTATTCCGTACAATTTCGGCGGACAAAGAGCCCAGAGTGTTTTTTCTTTTAAAATAAAATGGCAGATGGCAACATGAAAGTTGCAATTATTTTAAAAACTTCTTAACCACTTTAAACAGGGTGAAAACTGGTTAACTTTTTTAAGGTGGATCATATCAATATTTTGAATTAGGGCTCCTATTGCCTAACTACTAAGCTGATGCAGAAACTAAACAGTAGGATTTTGAGAAAGAAACGGAATGTTACACAAGCTTTAAGCTGCATCAATTGCAAAAGACTTTGCGATGACAGTAACTGTAATTATTATGTAACTCATGTAAATTTAGAATAGTGTGCCTGCAAAATTTTAATTGATATATACGCGCATTCAGATCATGCACTAATTTTTTGTGTTACTTCCCTTTCGAATACATGTCTCTCTGGCGTGGTGTGCATTTAAAGAGAGTATTGACTTACTTGCAAGATTGACGATTACAGGCGGAGAGTTCTTGATTAAATAAACTGTAAAGGTCTTTGTAGTGGGGTTGGTTCCGTCCGTGCATGTTATTGACAATGCATAATTGTTCCTCGTGTTATAATTGAAGTTTGGGAGGCTCTGTACGTATATTCCATATCCTACAAAAAAGAATATTGTAAATTCATTATTTGCATGGATATCGATTGTCGGGTTACGCAGAAACGAATGTCATTATGTTAAATAACTGAATTCGTGGAAATTCTACTATTCAGAACGGGAATTGTCTTCGTAGCTGGATCGTTGATCGTGGGGTGTTTAAATTCGTTGTATGTAGCGAGCATCAAATCCTCCAAAAGTGGTATACCGCTAATACAATCATTTGGATAAATGATGCTAATTGAATACCCATACGTACGTACACATATACAAACAAAACTGTTATTTTTGTATTCCAAAGTTCCAAAATTAACTAAATTGCTACAGAATTATAATTTATTTTAAAATAGGCCTTTCTATATCATACTGGATAATCGCTAATATTAAATATTTGAAGTCAATGATTGATTCTCAACAAAGCTAAATTACAAAGTGTAGGCGTTGCATACATATTATAGGTATATTTTCAGCACTAATGGCTGAACCACATGAAATAATTGTGTATATATGATATGTGACGAGCATTTCTGCGGCTATGGGACACCATCGAGTCGAAATCAAATAGCTTAAGATTTATTTTCACTATTAGCAATGGATGGTATTAAAACCTCAAAAGTGATTATGGCGCAAGCGGGAATTTAACAGAAATTTAAAAACATTGAGGTGAGGTGGGGTGTTGGACGGTCTGGGATCAAAGAGAAACTTTAATGTGAAATATGCATAGTTTGAACCATTTCTTTAGATGCTATAATGCATTTTTGCTTTCCTTAGCTTTGGTTACACAAATTGCAATATTGCGTGTTGGGGAAATACAATGTTAGAAACGTACATAGATTAACACGATGGGACTGATTGGGGTCAAGGATGATTGAACATGGATTTAATGGACAAGCACTAATACTGACCAAGACTCACACCTACTAATCATCACAGCTTACTGACCAAGATTCACTTCTACTGTCGAACACCTACACCTACACACAGCAACCACATCTCTTGACCAACACCACCCTAATTTACTCACCAGCAAGCGGTGTAGAAGTGATGTAAAACAGGAGACAGACGAAAAAATGTAACACTGGAGCAAACACAATACGACCTTACAACCCTAAACCACCGAGGTAGACTGTAACGGAATAAATGGTAGGAATGCACACACACAATCATACTATCAGACTTATGTACTATCACACTTGAGGAGGACAGAAGAAGGGAGAGGGGTCTTAAGTTTGGTATAGCAGATAAACCAGTACAGGAAAGACAAAACAAAACACACACACACACACACACACACACACACACACACACACACACAAACACACACACACACACACACACACACATCATATAATTAGCAACTATTTAATAGGATCCATACCTCTCATAGGTATGGGTAGCTCCAAAAAAGAAGGTTTGTTAAAAAAGAATTTAATAGAGGTGGCAAAGTTTCACTGTTCCTCTTCTCAAGTTTCTCCGTACTACAGGTCTATTCACTAAAACTCTACTGAGGCGGTCTTGTCTTTCAATATACAATTGTCTTTTAGGCAGAGTATTATTAGTGATATTTGTGTTGGCTGATGTTGATTTGGTAATCTGGATCCAACAAAGAACATATCAAAAAAATAATAATAGATTATTCTACGTTGGTCCAAAATTTTTATTTGCCTATAGAATGATGACACAAAAGGTACATTAAACTCCATATAGAGTCAATGGCAGGATTGAGAATGAATTTGAGATTCCACCAATCAGAACGCGTGTAACATAATTCACCCAGAGCGTGTTCTCTATATACCAAGAGGTAGTGTCGTCACTTCAATACAGTACCCTGGAGCGTTTCCACGTTTCTCAAATGCGGAACACTCCTTGTAGAGTACACATGGCTGAATTGAAGACAACCGAGTGGAATACTTGAAGCCTCCTTTTCAAAACCCAAGAGAAAACAAATCTTTACAATAGAAGAGTCACAATTTTCTGTCACATCGACTACCAATGAGACACCAGAAGGTGTAGCAACTACTACTACTACAGCAGCAGCAGTGGGACTTAAACTTGGAGAAGTTTTAAGGCAATTGAAGCTGATATTGAAAAGTCGATATTTATTTTTCAAACCAATGATATTTTCAGGAGGCCTATATCTCTCAGAAAAGTGACACTACTCATTGCTCCAAAACAAGTCCAAACAAAATATGTATCAATATTTTATTAATAATAGAAGTTAACAAATCAAGACATGGTTACACTTACGCGTGATACATTCTCGTGAATGAGCGTTACACTGACATTTCAAGCTAATCAGAAATGTTCATTTTTTTCTTCATCAGAATGTCTTGATGTCTTAAATTTCTTCCAGGTACGAGCTCGTCTACAGTTTTCAATACTGATAAAAGATATCTTTTCTTTTGTCTCTAGACCTGTTTTCTACTTTCTTCGAATTTCCTTTTCTTTGACGTTGTGTACATTTGTAACCCAATATCCATGTTCGTGATATATATAACATACATTTCTACTTTTATCTCGATATGATAGTCTTACGTCACTCCACAAGTCTTGCAGAATGATTTTCGAATCACTCTCTGTAAATCTCTGACCATCTAACCAGGAGAATGATCTTTCGTGGCACTTCCATGTTAACGGGTTGAATATGAAACTAAACTTACGGTTATATATATATATATATATATATATATATATATATATATATATATATATATATATATATATATATATATATATATATATATATATCTTTATGAAACGATCACACTTTTCCAAGGACAATTCAAAACCAGAGCAATGACGACGTGATGTTCCACCTTAGACATTGCAAGAACGTTTGGCACAGGTTCACCTTAGCAATGTCGAAGAGGAAATGGGAAATGAATGATCCATATCCAACATTATCATCATTCGATTCTTCCCCAAGATCGAGAAAGTCAGAAACATTTACACAAAAAAAATAAATAAAAATCGTTCGGCAGCCCCTGAGGATTATTCCACCGTCAATCCACCTACGCAGTGACTTCCCAAAAATTTAAAACTATCGCTTACATTTACATTGTCAGACTTAAAAAACTGATGCCCCATGTCTCGAAAGAGGAAGTGGCTGCATTTATTGTGTACTTATTGGAGTCTCACTGCTACGTGATTGAAACGGCAGTGCCAAACTGAAGATCAAGATCTTTTGTGACTTTCTATCACTATTTCCAGTTTGAAACCCTCTTTTTGCATCGAACTCAGCATACCCGAAGGACTGTGAATCAACTCCCGACTATCAATAGAAGTATCATTAAGATCAAAAACGACCAAGATTATATGTGTTTAGCCATGCAGAGAAAGCTGATACACCAGAATGGAAAATATTATGGACTAATGCTAGACAATCGTACAATATTACAGAACCATTTGGAACAAGCAATCTCTGAGGGGGGCTTACTTCATGAGAAACAAAAATTTCAAGAAGTGTTGGCCCCTCCCAATAGATTGAAAATTTACCCTCAAGTTATTAGTGAAGATCTTGTGTTGCTTTGACAAGATTCTCCATATGGAATATACATTCAAGTCTATAATAACCAAAATAATTTCCATTCCATTTGCACTACTGTGACAAATGGTACCACTGATTTAGGGATCAGGAAAAACAATTTTTTTGTGTGGCGAGAGAAGTAGAATTATTGGATCATCAGAAGGACAAAGAAACGCAAAAACTAGCTTAAAAATACTGGGATTTACGTTCCTGACTTTTTGCATTGCTCTTTGCGTTTGCCATTAATATAATTCGAAAACTATATTTTATCACTATTGGTAGCATGCCCCTCGGTAGACGTGAAAAGATATTTCGTGGTTAGCAAACTTTTTCTAATATCCGTAATTGGGTTTTGTAACAGACTGACAACAACTGGAGTCATGATGACTAGAATCGCTACGGCAATTACCATTAGTACGTTACACGCATTGCTTACAAGTTTCTAGGATATGATGGACAATTGCTTTTAAAAGATTTTTCAGATCAAGGAACCGAATTTCCATATGTCATCATAAATTATGCCAAAATCATTTATATGTAAGTTTAAGGATTCCGTGAATTATTTTTGTTATGCCTGTGATCAGAATGCTCAAAACATTTGGAATTACGAAATGGCTAAAGGTTATATTCCTCACTTTCTCAATATCGAAAGAAAATCTTTAGTTTAACTTGGTTGGTCCAAAGTTGTATCACTATTAATACTTTAGAGGAGATGAGGAATCTTAGTGTACCTTTTGAGCTACGAGAACTCATTTATAAATACTTTGTACAGACTCAAGTGTAATGTAAAGTATAATGTCATTTTCGATGGCATGTACGTGTTAATCATTTGTATTGGAATGCAATAACAAGGCGAATTGGTTTGAAAAAAAAAATTCAAATGGCCAGGCGATGACTGTTGATAGTTTATTAAACTTGTCATGATACGACTTCTGCAATCAGTGTCGTACAAAATTCCTTTGGAGGCATTGAACGAAAGGAATGAAGTATTAACATGTTTAAACAAAAACATTCTCGATTAACTCATTCCACAAGACTGCACGTCTCCTTTAAATACAGGACAACGTGTCTTACGTCGGTGATTGAATTTGTCGGATTTCCTTTCCCGGGAGATTCTCTTTGGTAAATGTATGACCATTTCATGCAAAGACGCGACATCCAAAACTTGTCTGTGCACGAAAAACTTTATTTGTGAAAGTTCTAAGATTCATATTTAACCCATATTTACCTCAGTGTAAAGAAGAGACTCGTCGCGTTTTACATACCTGTCATACTTAACCAATTATTCTCTGTGGCTAGTGATTTACACCAACAGATTTACCACCGGAAGAACGTATGCGACTAGAAAAGTCTTGGATTTGACGCTTGTAAAGAAGACATCACTGGCTATGCCAAAGACGAGCTAGACCGAAGCCAAGAGAGAAAAATGAACCTTGTTTCAATGTTGACCTATTTATTATGATATGATGAAAAACATGTTTGTTTTTTTTCTGAACAAATATCTGGACGTCTCAGAAATTTCAAAACACGACGTTTTCTTAACAGCGTAAGTTAGTGCTGACACTGCTGGCTGATCCAATAATCGATACCCAAATAAATAAACACATTATCTTAAAACAAAGTGGAGATAGATCTTCAGGAGTCGTCATTATTCGTTACCTTTTATTGTGAGATCATAATACTTCAGCCAGAGCTGAGGAAGCAAAGCACACAACATATCTATTAAGAAAACTGAGAAGAAGGGTGTCAGTGAGATTATCCTCTCCCAAGAATAATACCAAAACAGAAGCAAACAATTAACGAGTGCTTTATTGTCACGAAAGAGAGGTAATGCGGCTACAACGCTCACGTATTCACGGAAGCATGGACATGTACGCATCACACTAACACAAACTACCGTATCCCCGTTCTCTCCTCTGCTAGTGATGGTTTAAAAGAAATTTTTCTCAATCTGATAGGCAACAAGTCCATCTCTAGAATGACTTCTACCCCACCGTCGTTGTTGCTGCTGCAGACGCAAGAAAAACAAGTACGTCGTCGGCTAGTGGTATCCAAAGTCAAATTGGAATCTAAACTATAAATTGGAGGATATGAACCGAGAAGGGTTAAAATGAACTTTCTACTTGCCGAATTGCAGATCATCATCAAAAAAAGACGACAATATGTACGATATCGAAATTATTCTTAATCAAAGAACACTTAAAGCAAATTCCGTTGAAAAGAATATCAACCAGTTTAGATTATTAGATTTTAGCTCCACAACTCATTGACTACACAAATAAATAGAAGTTCTTCGAGTTCCTTACTCCGAACAAAATCATCAACAACAGTGGGCGTGTCGTGGAGAATGTGTTCCTGTAAATCAAATCGTCTTTTTCCTGTCAGATCTTCGCAGCGTATTGTGTCATTGGAGCTACTATTTAGCAGTTTTAATAACTATACTCTGCCCAATCTCTCGATGAAATATACCGACAGTAATAAAACAGCGGTAGTCACGCCGACGCCAGTCACACACCATCGTCATAGCAACCCTTTGGAGCGTTGGAAAATCAGTTTTCTCCTTTCTTTACTGGTGACCCATCTGAGACGACAACCATCGAACTATGAAGAATAAACTGTATTTGACATTATCTAGTGACAACTGAATGGATGTGTTTATCAACAATATATTTTGGTGTTGCACAGCAAAATTTTCTTAAGCCATGGAACTGGACCTCGAAGATCATTGGGATGTGGGTTTGGCGGAAATCATTCTTCTCCGTATTTTGAATATTGCTATGAATCAAACCATTCTCTTCACGGAAATACTAAGCGAAAAAGATCAAGAACACTTGGGCAAAAATGATCATCCCTGTTACTAAAAGAGAAAACAATACCAATGTCATTTAATCCCCAGTTAAATATCATTCCTTCATGATACTATTTTAATGTTCGACAACTTATCCCTCCGACTTCAAATAAGTGGTTAGAGCTTCCGCCTCGGATGCGGGAGGTCGCAGGTCGCAGGTTCGATCCCCGGCCGAGTCATACCATAGACTTACAAAAATGGTACTAGCAGCTGTCTCGCTTGGCGCTCAGCATTAAGAGGTTAGTGTTAAGACGGGTCGGCTTTTTGTCAGGATAATGTGACTGGATTGGACAAAATGCTACATGTCTGCGGCATGATGCCCCAGTGCTAGACATCACTATAAACATCGTAGCGATATGACTGGAGAATTTTTAAAGCTAATAATTTAAAATCCAAATCACACACACATACGCACAAACACCTACACGCAAACATGTCCAGTGATCAGTCTGGCAAATCACTAAGCAAAACGTACCGTAGTGAACTGATCGAGTAACATTCACCTTCTCTCATGGTCTCAAAATGGACTTTTATGACAGCAAAATGCTGCCCAATATCTCCCATTGCATTGATTTCTGGGTGGGAAGAAACAGAGATGCAGTTGAAAGATATTAACGACAAAGACCGATTCTTCAAGCTGTTATGTGCTGTATCAGTTTAATAATACACTCTGATGTCGTCAACTGAAAAACATCACGGCTACATTGCCGAGAGTCATTTCTGTTCAAAATAAATCAGGCAAAATCTTCTTATAACAAAGAAGAAATACGTATCACATTCACCGAGAATTTGTGCAACCCCATTATCTCCAATTTCATCCCGTGTTGTCTCTGACGAAGTTGACAACGAAAGACAAATCGAGGATTACATCGACCTGAATAACAGTTACTTGTATTTCAAAGTCAAGATTGTAAAAATGGACACCCATCATACGGTAAACGATGCTACTTCGATTCATTCAGACGCACATCTAACCAATTCAATAAATATTTGAGTTACAAAACATGTCTAAGAGTAAACGATCCATCATTACTTAACTACGCCTTATCTAGTTCAACACTTCAACATTTCTAATATAAACGTAACCGAGACAGCCAAACGTTGCGTACCAGATCTTTAAACCTATACTTATCACAGAAGAAGTACCTCAGCTCTTACAGTTTGAAGCCACAGGACAATTGGGAACCTAGGGCACACACGGTTTTGGGGGATGTGATTCCACCCTAGACTAAGGTAGCGATGAAGAACACATTTACGTAATACAGTCATGCCAACTCTATGTTGAACTTCGATTGCCACCTGCCCTCACAAAACAGTAAGCGTGACCTTTTATGCAGAATTTGATAATACCCATGAAATAAATTGTCTGACATAAGTGTTCCTTGACTCTTGAAACACATAGAATATGTAATCTAGGATACAGAACAAAAATAATTTTCATCCATGACAGGAGTAGCAACAGTCGTAGACCTCATATCCAAGGGACAGTAGTGGTGAAGAAAATGAAACAGTGTCATAATGGCCAGAAAAAGAACAGCACTTAGTCTTCTGGTTTGCTCACCACGTAGCACAAAATATCGCTCATCTGGGCACGGAACATTCTCCGCTTATCAGATTGAACATCGTAGTAAGAAAAAACCAACACGGCCGATGTATGATGATGAGTCAAGATGACAAGTTAGAAGATTATCTGAAAAAATGCATGAATACTCATCTCAGAAAAGATGATATTGAAAGATGAGTATAAAGACTTATGAGGCCATCTGACACCTCTGTTGTTTTCGATGGATATAAAATATACCGAAGCTCCCTTGCAATAGAGTACCGATTCTTCCTATTCATCAACTGACTCGACATCCGTTTTGAAAGAACAAAGGTCAATGGTGAAATTACTGATTATCAGTATAAGTTAACATGTAGAACTCTCATTTTCCCCCTCACCTACAGTTGTATACATCTCTCTGGAATCCAGTAGTTTGTGCGTAAGGGAAAAGGGAGAGGGAAAGACAACAGAAACATATGAGCAACAACGCATTCAACGTATGATAATTAAGGGTCCAACAAATGTTGAGGGAAATACAGCAAGAACACATGGATATGGAGCTGGAACTGGAATAGTCGTAAAGCAATATGAGTAGCTAGATTAGTCCCTGATCCTTCAAAGATATAGGAAGTTGGATATTGATGCTTCCAATTATATACTCTGTCCCCATCAGGGGATGGACCACAGTATACTACAACCAGAGTTGCCACTGCCTGTCAATGAGATTTACGATCCGGGACAACCCAAAATGGTCCTTCTCATGATCACCCTGATCTCTCAGGACATAGAAACTACCCAGTCATTGCCAAAACAAATTCTGAGTTTTACGTTTTGTCTGCTTGCTGTTTTGATTTTGCTTATTGTTTTATCTACAAAGCTTAAGTCCCCTCCACCTCCAATCTACCGTCCTGTTCATTTCTAATAGTATATATATATATATATATATATATATATATATATATATATATATATATATATATATATATATATATATATATATATATGATATTATGTTTGTACGCATGCTTTCCTACACTATTTTCTCCTTACATTTCAACACTTTAGTTTGGGGTTGTGAGGTTATATTTTGTCTGCTGTAGATGTTACTCTTTTCTTAGTCTATCTTTTAACTTCTTCTTCCACAATGAGTGCTGGTTAGTAACTCTGGGTATTGATAGGTATTGATAGGTTTTGGTCAGTAAAAGTGGGTGTTAGTTAGTAATACTGTGTGTTAGCCAGTTGAATGGTTGGTGATCTGTCATAAATTGTGCTGATCAGTTATATCCATTTTCAAATTCTCCTTGGCCACAGACAGTCACATTAATGTTTTCAACATTGCATTTCCCCTTAATGCCATATTGCCAGTTTTGTACTCCAAACCAAAAACTAAATAAATAAATGGCGTCAAGGGAAAATGGTGAAACCAAAGGATACATTCATATTGCATCTTATGTCCATGCCGATTCCGTAATGTTAAACCTATGTACTAATATTAAATACATCATGACGTCCTATGGCCATACTAATGTTGAACCTTTGGACTAAAGTTGATTTCTCTTTAACGCTATTATGTCATATTTCGATATGGGGGCGTTCTGTTAAATTCTGTTTGAGGCCATGGTGCCTTTAAGATGTTATATCGCCACCAATTACTACTTCAAATTTACTAGTAACTTACCAAGCTCTTAAATTCTCAATATCGGCGTTAGGTACCATTTGCAAACTAGAAGGAAATTATCAAAACTGCATTTGGTTGGGAAGCAACATTGCTTCGTATCCGACCCCCACAATTTGGATAAATTAATTATATTACAGTATCTTTCTTCCAATGTCCCATAGTTTGTACCCTCTCTCTCTCTCTCTCTCTCTCTCTCTCTCTCTCTCTCTCTTACTTGTTGTTCCTGATATGTATTTTACTAGAAACGGAACTGCTGTTGTTGCCAAGGAGCACGTGACGGTGTCCCCCTGTGGATCAGTGACATTGATGGTGTGAAGTAATGTCTCGGCCGTAGTATCTTCAGAAAGGTCATAGGTGGCGGGAAGACTATAAATGACCGGTGCCTGTAAAAATCAATAAATCAAAAATCGATTAATTTAAACTATTGCTTATGAGATAATGGCATACCAGACTGAATCCGTACCGGTTATTATTATTATTATTATTATTATTATTATTATTATTATTATTATTAATGTTATTCTTGTTGTTGTTATTGTTGTTATTATTATTATTATTATTATTATTATTATCTTTTCTACAGTGATAAACACCATTACAACCATAGTTACTACCACCATCGAGACCACACTATCATTATCATTGTTATCATCAGCATCGTCATTATCAACATCACCATCAGAAAAAGAGATGCGCCACTTCCACATCATCGGTACATCAACATCAAATGCTGATATGTTATGCAAAGATTGTTGTTTTTCTGGTTCTTTTTAGTCTAAGTGTTTATTAATGAAAGCTTTTGTCTTGCAGATAACAACAGCAGTCAATAGCACGTTGTTTTTTCTTTGTTTGCAAGTATCTTGATTTCCATCGTCAACATTGTCCGGGTTCAACTTACTGAAAATGACAAAAGAAGATAATAAATTGGTGATAAAAATACCAAGCCATGTTAGAATGTATTGTCAAACTTTGTAATTCTGATTGCTTGTTGAAAATATTTATTTACGTAATTAGTCTCGTATTTACTAAATTACAAGTTCCTTTTATTACAGAGGGCTATCATTTCTCCACTATTTGTAAAATACCAAGAGACATTTAGAACTAAGGTAATCTCAACTATTGATTACTTACTCACTTGTTCATTTTCTGACTGATTGGCTGAATTGCTTACATACATACATACATACATACATACATACATACATACACTAAACATAAAAGCTGATAAAAAAACATACACTACAGGGTGAAGTATATTTTATTGTTATCCGTATGAATAATATAGTCTATTCATCTGCAAACCAAATTACATATAACAGAGTCAGTATTGCTTCAGACAATCTTCGTGGGGTTTGTTGTCAATTCAGATCCACTGCCAGTACTTATTTGTCTATTCAGACAAATGGCCATGTGCTTTATATCAAAACAGACGTACAGTCAAGGATTTTTATCATTCAGACACACGGCAAGTGATTTTTTTTTTGGTCAATTCCGACACACGGGCAAATGATTTTTATCAATTCGAACACAGGGCAAGTGGTTTTTGTCAATTCAGACACACGGGCAAGTGGCTTTTTGTCAATTCAGACACACGGGCAAGTGTTTTTTTTTGTTGTTGTTAATTCAGACACACGGCAGGGGATTTTAATCAATACGGACACATGGCCCGTACCAATTGTAAATTCAAACAAACGGCCTGGGGCTTTTGGTCAACACAGACACACGACTATGCGATTTGTATCGTTTTGAACACACGGCCAGAGACTTTTTATGTCAATTCTGACACACGGCCTGGGGCTTTTTATCAATTCAGACACACGGCCAGCCCTCTTTGTCAATTCAGACACACGGAATATGGCTTTCTGCCGACACAGACACTCTGCCATGGGATTTGTATCATTTTGAATACACGGCCATGGACTATGGCAATTCAGACACACGGCCTGAGGCTTTATATCACTTCAGACACACGGCCAATACTTCAGACACACTGTCTGGAACGCTTTTTATTAATTCAGGCATATGGCCTGTGGCTTTTTGTTAATACAGACTTAGACAAACGGCCAGTGCTTTTGTCACATCAGACACACGGTCTGGGGTTTGTGAATTCAGACACACGGCCTTGGGATTTTTGTCCAGTGGAGCAATAAATAATCCAACCTCTTTTGGGGTTTGAAATTATTTTATAAGTCTTAGAAAAGTTTATTGCCTACAGGTGGAACCTTTCGTTGTTTTACCTGGAGGATAGTGTAGTATATGATCTTTTTACGAATATAAATATGTTTTGGAAAGTTGGCTTAAATATCTCATACACTGACCCCTGATTATAACTTCGTGAGTTTCTTAAGACGTGGTTCATCATCAATATTTCCGATATCAACATACAATCTAAAAATTCAAGAGAATTAATTTGAAATAATTATGTAGTGCGAAGAGACAAAAGAAAGAAACCAAGAAAATGCAGTAAATGAGGAAAGAGAAATTAATCATTGTTATTATAACTTTAGATCAGGTTTCCTAACGAAAAACATCCATTCTCTTTCAAACAAAATAAATTCTGGCTCAAAACTATTTTAGATTTAATAACAAAAGAGAAAAGGCTCACTACATGTTGTCATCAAGTTGTAAATGAGAAACTGTGATAAAAATAAGTATGGAATGCTTAGAAAACCTGACAAAAATCAAAGATAGCAGCAATCATACTATGCAATGCTTAGATGTAACACCCCACGGACTGAAAAATATATATACCAATAGTTGTTTATCATACGCTGTTATACTTACTTTACCTGGAAATATATTCATTAAAACTTAAAATGTTTTACATAGATTCTTAATGCAAAATTGCACATTAGAGACAAGAATATCAATCTCGGCATCTGTTTGCTTCAATAAAACTAAACTCCTGGCGTGCCGTATCTCAATCTTAATTTTAACAGATATAGCTTTGCATACTTTGTCTGAATTGGCGAGAAAAATAAGTTATTGTTCGCGCGTTATTTACGTAGAGATAAAAGGACTATTTTCTAACGCCTTTTTGTCGTGACAAGCACTTGTTTTGCTTGACTGGATCCAGAAATTGAAATTGAAAAATATATCTTCTTAGGCCACAATTTACGCAATGGAGATACGGTAGCTCTTTTTGATCTCTTGGTGCTGTAAATTAAGCAAAACAAGCAAAACAAAACAAAACCCCTTGTTTTTCTTGGCTGATTCTACAAACTGAAATTAGAGAGTCTTACAAATGAATAAAACATACGTCTGGTTTTGTTACCGATAGCTATGATAGGGTAAAATGTTTAAATTTCCATCTCTCAACTCCTGTCCCAAGAACAGTGAAAGTTCATTATCAAAGTGTGCCAATGGCAAATTTGAAGCTCTTTTGTAGGAAATTGTTTATAATGCAAAACATATACCAATATACGTCTAAGTGCACAGAATAACGTTTACATGCAGCATTTGTAAGTTCTTTATAACAATTTGCTTGATTCTGATTTAGTTGTAGATTTGAACAAATAACCGTTAGCACTTTTTTGTCATTTTTCCAAGCGTGAGCATATTGTAGAATCTGTGCCCTGGACAGTCTGACTAGCATATTTTATGTCCGTGCTTCATAACGTTATACATTTTCTTTTGTATATTCCCAAGAATTCAAATCCAATCTATGACACGTATACGTGCTAATTTTCAAATATAAATACACCTGTGTATTTAACGGCATAAAAAAAAATTGCATCGTACGAATGCAATTTATATCTAAAATAAATATCAAAGTGCGAGGTAGAATATTTGTTAGATTTGAAATATATAAAAAGCATTTTACAAACTGAAATACACACACTGCAATTATTTATTTCAAATTAACTTAGTAGGCACAGCCGTGTTTATGTTTATAAATTCACGTGCAACTTTGTACTTAAGTTTTTAACTTTTATTTAGACATAACCAGAACCGCTCCGGTGGCCTAGTGGCTAGAGCGTCCGCCTCGGATGCGGGAGGTCGTGGGTTCGATGCCCTGCAATGGTACTAACAGCTGCCTCGCTTGGCGCTCAGCATTAAGAGGTTAGTATTAGGTCTGGTTGGCCTGGTGTCAGGATAATGTGACTGGGTGGGACATCATGCTACATGTCTGCGGCATGATGTCCCAGTGCTACACATCACTGTAAACTGCCACACCGCAGACATCGTAGCGATATGACTGAAATATTGTTAAAGCTACGTTAAAAATCCAAATCACACACACACACACACACACACACACACACACACACACACACACACACACATAACCAGCTCGTGCAGTTTACTTACCTAGGCACATTGAGGTAGGTAGGTAGGTGGGTTTGGTAGGAAAGTCATTAAGTTGGTTTCTAAGTTTTCATCGATAATACACTTAGCTACATTTTGTGTTCTGAATTTTGACAGAAATGAATGAATTTCATATACCATTCAAAAATAGAACCTCGTGTTTGTGAAACAGATATTCCTAAGTTTACCAATTTTGACCTCCTCCCCAAATACGAGTCTCTTGCCTATATACATATTGCATTTTATCGTTTGATTCATCTCTCTCTCTCTCTCTCTCTCTCTCTCTCTCTCTCTCTCTCTCTCTCTATATATATATATATATATATATATGTATGTATGTATGTATGTATGTATGTATGTATGTATGTATGTATGTATGTATGTATGTATTCGTCCACAATTCAACTCGATAGTTAGAGGGGGTGGGAAATCTCGAGAGTTTCTAGCCTCTGATTCAGATAGTAAATAACTTTGGACCCAGGGGGTCATTTCCTGTGGTAAGAACAAACACAGCGTCCACTTGCATCATTGTTTGAAAGGATAAATTTCATGAAATTAATTTCTTGAATAAACCTCTGCAAAATTTGACATTTTGGGGTTTAATAATTTCTAATGAATCCTAAACTTCACATTTAATGAAACTGCATTTCTTGTCATATACGTCGAGTTTAAATGTGTTTTGAACGTTTGTTTATATTGGTTTTAAGGTTTAATAATGATTAAGCAAATATTAAAGTTAATTATTATTAAAGTTGTACTGTTTTAGAGCTGAGTTTAATGAAGATGTTTTTCTTCGTATCTTGTAATACGAATTGCGCAAGTATATGGTTTCATTCTTTACAGCACAAATATATGGTTATATAAATAATTATCATGTATATACCGTGAAAAGAAAGCGTTCTAGCTAGATAAGTACCCACACTTGTTCGTTTGGGACTTATTAACTCTGTTTAGGTCCTCATCCGAGCCTACCCTTGGAGAAAAAAAGAACATTCCTTTTCGTTAGTCACTATACTAACTGAAACAACCTTTTCATTTTAGCGCGCAGCCGAGTAAATTATGCGCAATTTCCACTATTTCTTTCATAATCTCAAAATTATTCAAAGTTCTTAGTTGTTTTGTTTTTTCCATCTCTATTATAATCCATGTCGTCTACACTTACAACTCGCATCGGTAATTTCTGAAAGGGATTCAAGCAGGTCATAATGGATTGGTCTCATCTGGAAGATAGTTTAGCTTTTTAACACGTCACTGCAGAGAATAACTGAAAGTTGCCAGGATAAATTTATATATTTATTAATTTGCGACGAGCTTCAAATATCGAAAAGCACATTAATAAAAGATGAGTACAAGCTTTTGCAAGATACAATATATTGATTTTAAGGCCATGTTATAAGGTTTATTTTTAGTTACGTTGCTAATTTGATTTAATCAGGATAGCGGAATTTCTGGTACTTTGAAATTACCCCTCATTCGGAGGACGTGAAAACACAGTCTTTATTGTTTGTGGTCATCAACCTTATCACTGTATTTTGTAGTACTAACAAAATTACACACTTAAATAATGCTGTAACGGTGTTATTGAAAGTCGTTTCTTTCGAAAACTTAAATACATTCATGGAGATTAGTCAATAATAATGAATAGAATTGTGGGAAAAAATCCTGGTGTGTATACCGGTAAAGAGACGAGCCATTCACACCATCCAGTGAGGATGTCCTCGAAATGATGACAACGAGCAAGAAATAGCTCGTGAGGTCTAGAAGAATCAGGATACATGAAACAGTGGCTTCAAGCTTACGCACATTACTAGAAACTGCCACAATACAGACATTGTAGCGATATGACTAGAAAATTGTTAAAGCTACGTTAAAAAATCCAAATCACACACACACACACACACACACACACACACACACAAATCACTCAAGCGTACGCGCTAGGCAGGAAAATCTTGCATCAGTGCTTACTTCGCTGGTGTTTACCCACGCGATTTCGTGGAGATGCGAGTTTAGAGCTGTACTTAACTAGTTAGAAAGGAAATTGTAATTGGACCCCCTCGCCTTTTAAGAAAGAAAATACAGGTACAAAGAATATTTGCAACCTTTGGACTATTTCTTGTTGTTTAACTCTATTCAAAAACATACTGTGTTATTGACATTTGTCCGAAAATATTCAGCAATGTGCAAATTAATATTAAATAAAGTATTTCCTACTAAATTTCAGATTTAGAAACAATACCCTGTATCTCCCAGCTCCGGTGGCCTTTTATAAGTCACTTTTTAAATTATATACATATACACATAGACGTATATACAAGATGATGCTGAAGTTCTGGCTAAGGCCAATGTATGGAGTTTAATGACAAATGAAAAATGAACTAATCTTAAGACGTTTTATTTTTAACCATAAATCACGCAAACTTGAGAAAAATCTCAGGTGTTTAAAAGCTTAACGGAAGGTTATGAAAGCTAGACTTTGCAATAAAGAAATGAAGATACAAGCCCTTACCGTTTTGTCCTTTGGAATGTGCGACGAAGGCCGAAAACACAAGTATCCAAAGGTACACCATCTCATTGCAATAGTTGTCTCTGAAATATAACTCTTCTTTTAAAACTCAGATGTCTTTATTTTAAATATTGTTTTATGGAAATATTTTCTTAAGTGTCTTTCTCTGTTCTTATGTGGCAAAATCACATTTACGTAGGTTTTCAGCTCCGCTATTTGAATTGACACAACCTGTATGTAAACGTACTCGATAACATTCATCTGTTTAAATCATTCCCTCGTAAAAAAATCGATGCAACTGAAAGTCGACAAAGAACGGTTAACGTACCACCCTTTCCCGATAAAATTGGGTAGTTGTATGTAAACTAAATAGGCCTTCTTTACTCATAGAATTCGTAGCCAAATTCAATTGAATAGGCATTTTAATCGAATGCTTTCGGAACAAAGTTGTGGAACTGAAAAGTAAAACGACACCCCATTTAACAATTGAATAAGCTATCCCATTTACAGACTTTGGCCTTCTTCTAAATAAACATCAAACAAATATATTGAATGTACTTTATTTAAAAAAGAGATTTAAATTGTACACCGAGTAGGCTCATACAAAACGGGGCATTATTTCCATTCAGGTTTAACGGTAAAGGGAGGTTCTTACTTATTTTTAAGTAAACTTCCACCAATAGATCGCTCGGCATTTCACAGTCTCATAGTTATATTTATTGTGCGGAATTGGAGATTAGAAATTCGTAACATGACCTAATAAAACTGATTGAATATAAAATTTTCGAGATTGCATATTTAATTCTGAATATGTATAGGATATTTCGGTTATCGATGTTTATATGACGTCATCGGTAGACATATTGGATTACAACTAGTGGATTTGACAATTCATTACATAGGATTATTGATAATATTGAATTGTAATATAATCATTAAGTCACACGAAATATAATAAAATACATCGTTAGAAACAGCAGAGGTACCATTCTAGTGTCTATAAACAATACACACAGCAGAGACAGACTATCAATGTCCACACACGTTAGACACAGCAGAGACAAGCTATAAGTGTCTACACAGATTACATGAAAGAGAGAGAGACTACATATTAGACTGAGGGGAGACAGATTATCAATGTCTACACACATTAGACATAGCAGATACAGACATGCAGTGTCTACACACATTAGATAGAGCAGAGCCAGACCATGAGAGTCCACACACCCTAGACAGAGCAGAGACAGGCTATCAGTGTCTACATACATTAGACAGAAACGATAATCCGTGTCTATACACATTAGGCAGAGCATATACATAATATCAGTGTCTATATATTGCACACAGCCGAGACACACTATCAGTGTCTACACACATTACACAAAGCAGATGCAGGCTATCAGTGTATACCCATCTTAGAGCATAAACAGTGTCTGAACACATTAGACAGAGCGGCGAATAGAGACATGCAGTGTCTACACACATTAGATAGAGCAGAGACAGACTATCATTGCCTATACACATTGCACAGCAGAGACAGTCTATCAGTGTTTACATTCATTAGACACAGGAGAGACAGACTATCAGTGTCTGCATATATTACAACAATGAATAATGCACGTAATGCACGTCGTGAACATTAAATCTATTGGGTTCATGGCTTACAGCCTTTTAAATTCTTTATAATAACATCTTTAACATCTTATTAGTCTTCTATATATCTTCCACTGGTTATCATTCATGAGAGAGAGAGAGAGAGAGAGAGAGAGAGAGAGAGAGAGAGAGAGAGAGAGAGAGAGCAAGTTACATATTACATTGTGTTTTAATTCCACTCTCCTCATAAAGGTAAAGCTGTAAGTCGTGGAACAATGATTCCCCTATGTAGTATTCCAAGACCGATTTTGTCCCCTCATCCGGAATGTTCTTAATTATATGGAACTGTAGACCCTCTGATTGTTTCAAGACAGTAAGACACTGCAGTCCCTCTGCATGTTTGAAGTCCGTTTGAAAATGAAGACCTCTATATATGCTTGAAGTCTGTATGAAACCGTACACCCTCTAAATACTTGAAATCTGCAAAGCCCTTGACTGTTTCAAGTCTGTAGTAACGTGTAGAGCCTCTAATTACTGAATCCCTGCATGCAGCTGTAGACCCTCTGATTGATGGGTGTCTGTATAAAACTGTAGACCATCTGTTGGATGAAGTATGAAACGGTACATCGTTTGATTCTTGAAAATTTACATGAAACCGTAGACCCTCTGATTGTTTCAAGTCTGTATGAAACTGTAGAGCCTCTGGTTGGTGGATGCCTGTATGAAACTGTATAGACTCTGACTGGTGGATATTTACATGAAACTGTAGAGTTTCTGATTGATCGACGTCTGTGTGAAACTGTAAACAGTTTGATTGGTCAAAGTTTGCACGAATCTGCAAACTCTCTAATTGTTGGAAACGTCTAGAAAAGTTTTACTTTCAGGTTGTTGTAATTTGTAGTGTAACACATTTAGGGTATGCGCTATTTGTATTTACGTTTCCTATTATGGTTTTAATAGATATTAGTATTTATTGGCTGATTAGTGGAGTCTGTGTTCGGAAGATATCTCTCAACCCGAGTAAAATTGGCCATGTTGTAGGAGAATGTGTCATAATGTACAACAGCCACGGGATTTTAGGACTGTATGGATTAGTTTCGTAAAATGCACCGTCCCTTACTTCTTACTATAGCGAAGTATCTATACAGTTTAGTGAAACGTGTTTCGTCATACGAGATATGAATAATTCCTTGCAGCAGGTGTTTGGGTCGCGTTTTGTATTGGATGACGTGAAGTACTAATATTCAGCTCGAAAAGGATTACATAAAATGTTATACCAACGTGAAACAAGAGAAAAACCCTGCCAGTGTAAAAATAAGAAACAAATAAAAACAACTCATCAGGCTATTCTACATGAAGTTGCACGCATCCTCTGATAAAATAGAAGCATCCATGGAGGTTCACTTCTTGCCTCGCAACATTTATTGCTTGAAAGAAGATCTATTTCTTTGTTTGAATTTCCATTTAGATATGAGCAAATATAGTTATTTATGAGCCGATGCTATTGCTGGTAGGATATAATATGTAGTGGAATAGAGTATGTTGTTTTATTACAGAGGGCAGTTCTGCTTCCTAAACGTAGGTCAGTAAGAAACTTTTTTTTCTCAACACAGACGCTAGGTCAGATGAGTTGCATTTTCATTTAGAAAGTGATTGAAGTTTCATGTTCTCTCGAGGGAATATTAAAATGACCATTTTGTAATGAGTTACTTCCCATTTGGATGTCCTGAATACCCATTTTATTGTGTTTGATTAATAAAAGAAGAATATTACCTTGATTTCGTCGTTTTACCACAACCCCGGCTATGTTTTCACTAAGCTGAAAACTTGCTATAGTTTCTATAAACTTTCACGAACTGTGGAGTTTTGACAAACCATCTCTACATTTGTGGACATACTCTTGACAATCAATTATTAGCAGGCAAACTTTATTAGACAATGATAATAATTTTTTGTCACAACAGAAAAAGGAAAAACTGAAGAGAGATTTATTATAAATCTATCGTCTGATTATTATAAGGGTCACTGGTGAGAATACAGAAAGAGCTCTGATCGATACGCCAGTAGATATGGCTAATTAGAGGAAACTATTACGGCCAATACCACCGATTACCAGGAAGAATAAGAGTCTTATTGATATCGACAGTGATCTGTTCGTTATGACATCCTTGTATGAGGGCGAGAATTTTGACGAAGATCTACATGCAATCGGCGCTAGGTCAGAAGATTCATGACTTTTGATTATTAAGGAGGTTGCATCCGACGGAAAGAAGTCTGAAATTTATTCTCGAAACACCTCCAAAGTTCCTGGGAGGGTTATTAGTTCGATTGCCTTGTCAAAACCTTAGACACCCTCATCGTAGCGAAATCTGAATAAATTAAGTAGAAGCATGGATCATTTTTAAGAGCACGTTCGGTCGAGAGCTTCAGCGAAGTAAAAGGTAACCAAGCTTCCAACTGATCAAGGAAGTTGGCACTAGATAAACAGAATTTAATTCTTATCCAGCTCGAAGTAAAGAGATTATTGATGCAGATGGTTGACGGCCATTTCTTGACTGTATGACCTATATTTTAGCACTGTGCAATTATCAATAATGGGGACAAACTCTTGACGTCTTTGTGCTTGACCGCATGCAGAAGGGAGGACGCCTTCCAAGTCTTGACAGACCTTCAAGTCAAGTCCGGTCAAGTCGAGTTTGGGAAGTTAAAAGCTTCCTTGGAAGCACGTTTCCTGCCTGGTAACAACGACGAATGCTACAATGAGCAGCTTCAAAGCCATTTCAGATGAGAGGGAGAAACAATTCCCGAACTAGTGCAAACCATTCGAAAATTTGTTTCGCTGGTATAAGCTGGTTGCTCACCTGGTATTCGAGATCAATATGCAAATGGAGTATTTCTTGGGAGCCGTGTAGGATGAATACATGAGACTAGAGATCGGGCGCCATCGTCTTAGCAGCTTGCAGGAAGCAATGCGAACTAGATTCGAATGGGAGGCTTTCTTGGGTGCTGGTTTAAATCAAACGCCTTTCGTCATGCCGAGTCTAAAGCCAGGTATGAAGTAGAGAATGCAGATTATAACACTGTAATCGAGCAATTCGGAGCGAAAGTTACAGATATTAATGGACAAACCGAGAGGAACTATTAATGGAAAAAAAACCCCAAGCAATTGAGGGAAGAACATAAAAAAGGGAAGATCAGCAGCGGCAGCAGCAATACAAGCAGAAGTGCTGTAATTGTAATGGGTAGGGTTATAACTAATATGAGTGTACAAAGCCTTTAAAGAAACATTTTGGTAAGACAGGAAATAATTATTCTAGACAATTCCCTTGGCTGGTCACTTAGGTGTCAGCAAGATTTATCATGAGATCTTAAATCATTTTTATTGGACGAAAATTAAAATCGATGTTTCTAAATACCGTAGATCTTCTCAGACTTGTCAGGTGGTAGAAAAACCCTATTAGAAGACACCTAAGGCTCCCCTGCAACCTATCCTTGCATTTGACGAACCATTTAGTAGAATAATGGTAGATTGTATCGGTCCATTATCTAAGACAACGCCAGGCAACCAATACTTGACGATAATGCGCCTCTGCAAGATTTCCGGAGGGTATTTTTTGGGAATATTCAAACTAAAACCATAGTAAAAGCTTTGGTAAAATTAGTTTTATACTTTTTGGCCTTCCAAAATCTGTCCAGTCTGATAAGGGTTAAATTTTATATCTGGAAATTTCCAGCAAGTTATACATGAATTAAGTATCCAATAGTTTAAATATTCTGCCCATCAACCAGAAAGTCAAGAGGCTTTGGAATGATTTTATCAAAGTTTGAAGAATATGATTCAGTCATACTGCCTTGATACATGAAAGATTGGGACGAGGGTGTTCATTTGTTTTTGTTTGCTGTTAGGGAATCAGTTAAAGAGCCTTTGGTTCTAGTGCTTTTTAACTAGGTTTTGGACCATTGACAGTATTAAAAGAGACGTTGTTTTCGACCGAAGATTCAGAAATTATTCTTCTTGACTGTGTCTCTGATTTAAAATATAAATTGTGAAAAGGCTTGTGAAGTAAAAAGAACTAATCTTCAATCTTCTCATTGAGTGAAGAATTAAGGCATGATAAATGTACAAAGGAAAGGAGTTTTCAGGCCGGTGATAAAGTTCTGGCTCTCTTGCCCATACCTCAAGATCCTCTTCAATCTAAGTAGTATGGTCCTTATACAATGAAAAGAAAATAAATGACTTACAATTACATAATAATAATAATAATAATGAGGACTTTGTATAGCGCCTAATCTTTAGAAGCTCTAAGCGCTTTACAACATTTGACAACACTTAAAAAAACATATATAATGATATGATTACAAAATTAAAAACAAACACCACGAAAGTAGAAACAGAAAATATGCTGGAAATATTTAAGGCAAGGATACATTATTAGGTCTTTAAGTCTGTTCTTGCAGTTGAAATAGGTGAGTTTTAAGAGCGCTCTTGAATGAGATCACTGTGTCTTTGTGTCTAAGTGCAGTGGGCAATTCGTTCCACGTTGCTGGGCCCTGGTATGCAAAAGAGCGTTGTCCATATGATTTCATCTTCATAGTGGGAATAATGAGAATACGAGTGTCAGAAGAGGAGCGTAAGCATCTTGCAGGTGTGTACACATGGATGAGGTCAGATAGGTATGTTGGACTGGAACCCGTCAGTGAAACGTAGCACAGAGAACAAATTTTGTGTTTAATTCTGGATCTTATGGATAGCCAGTGTAGGGTACAGAGCAGGGGAGAGGCGTGCTCTGATGGTGGTACTCTAAGGATGATCCGAGCAGCTGTATTTTGAACTTTTTGAAGTTTCTGAAGTAGATATTGAGACGAACCAGACAGAATTGAGTTACAGTAGTCCAGTCTTGAAAGTACTAAGGAACACACAAGTGTTTTAGTGGCATCAACTGAAAGATACTTGCGAATGGAGCTGATTCGTCTCAGCTCAAGATATGCAGCCTTGCATATGTTCATGACATGTTGGTGCAACGAGAGAGTACTGTCGAGAGTGACACCGAGGTTTCGTACTGACTGTGTGAATTTAATGTTGGTGTTGCTGATATTTATTGTCTGAGGTAAAGGATGTGAATGAGAAAGTCTTTGTGTTGTAATCAGAATGGCTTCAGTTTTCTCATCATTCATCTGCAGCTTGTTACATGTCATCCATGATTTCACATCAAAAATGCACCTCTCTCCACCTTGGATGGTAGCTTCAACTTCAGTTGGGTGGCTAGATTTGTATATTTGGGTGTCATCAGCATACAATTGGTGAGACACTGGATGATGATCTATGACACTTGAGAGTGGCTGAGTGTATAGAATGAAGAGAACAGGTCCAAGAACAGACCCCTGTGGAACACCACAGCAAAGATCAACTGGGCTGGAGTGTTTTCCATTTGCGGACACAATTTGTGTCCTGTTGACCAAGTAGGACTTGAACCATAGTAAGGCCGTATCATGAATGCCAAATACATGCTGGAGACGGTGAAGTAATATATCATGGTCTATAGTGTCAAATGCTGCAGACAAGTCAAGGAGAGTGAGGACTGTAATCTTTCCGCCATTCAAAGCAGAGAGAAGGTCATTGACTACTTTCAGAAGAGTAGTTTCAGTACTGTGGCACGGGCGATATGCAGACTGTACATTGCTAAAAAGACTGTTTGAATTCAGATGAGATACAAGTTGGGGTAGAACAACTTTTTCTAAGATTTTTGACATGAATGGGGGATTAGAAACTGGGCGGTAGTTCTTTAAATCATTATGGTCGAGTGTTGGTTTCTTCAGCAGAGGCTTTACAATGGCAGTTTTGTAAAATGATGGGAATTCCCCAGATGAGAGAGAGGTATTAATAACATCAGTTAGTGAAGCAATATTGAATCCTAAGCACTCAAGCAGCAGTGACGTCGGAATCGGATCAAGTTCAAGTGACTTTGGTGCACTCTTCATCACGATTGTACGTAATAAATCCATAGAGACAGGTTCAAATGCTGCTAACGGTTGCTGCTGAAATTCTGTATCGCAACTGTATGGTGACGACGAGTCAATTGAAATTGTGTTGTCAAGTTTATCTCTGATTATTTGTACTTTGTCACGGAAGAAATTTGCAAACAGGTCCGGAAGGTCGACTAGAGAGAAAGTAGCTGGAAGTGGTGTACATTTGTTCCTTGACATCAGCTTGTTAGTAATCTCAAATAGCTCTTTGCAGCTGAAACTTTCCATGATCTTAGTACTGTAGTGGGCTGATTTCGCTGCATGGACTACGTTTGTGACATTTTTCTTAGCGGCATCATAGATCTGCTTATGAATAGTGAGTCTGGTGGAAAGCCAAAGCCTCTCAGCTTTACGGCGGTCTCTTTTAGCAATGCGAAGCTGGTCCCTGACACTGCTATACCACGGAGAACACTTCTGAATTGCTATTCTGCACTTGGTTGCTGGGGCATGTTTGTCGAGCAATGAACTCAGGCAGTTATCAAGTTGTTCTGCTGTAGTAGGTAAGCTAGTTGTTAGGTTTGCTTGGATGTCATGCATTAGTTTGGTTCTGTTTATCATACGGAGGTTTCTCTTAGTAGCGAATAAAGGTGGAGGGTTAGGGACTGATACGTCGAGATGGCATATAATGCAGAGGTGATCTGATGAAAGTTCATGGGACACCAGGGAGAACTGAAGAATATTATCATCAGGTCTGTAAAGAATCCAGTCTAATATGTGACCATGTTTATGGGTGGGTTGGCTAACTGACTGTTTGAGGTTGAAAACGTGAATGGAATCTAGGAGTTTCGATGTGCATGGGTTTCCAGGACAGTCAAAGTGAAAGTTGAAATCTCCAAGAATAATCAGGTTGCCACGTATCGAATTTCCATACTCCAGGAGATTCGGAAACTGCTCCAAAAAGAGAGATTCTGTCAGCTTGTTTTTTCTACTAGGAGGAGGGCGGTAGAGGCAGAAAAAATGGACACTGCCCATAATGTGTGATAATAAATATGAGTAAAACAGGGGACCAGTCTACAGTTTTTGCAGAAACTATACAGGGTTTCTGATTTAATTGGCCCCTAGAGGGGTATAACAATCAGATCCATTGATCAGCTGTAGCAGAAATTATATAGTGTAACAAGTGGTGAGTTTATGCTGAAACGGAAGATAACCGATTTCTTTGTGGTAAGATCATCTGCTACGGATGACACGGTAAGATCATCTGCTATGGTCAGTACCACAGAGCAAGAGGAAAGCTGTCATGTTCTGATGTGAAATAAAGATGTCACACAAACAGATGACACACATAGCTGACACCTTGTCATCAGAGCATGGGGAAGGCGAACCGGAAGCTGAGAAAAAAGAGAAAAAAAGGAACCAAAATTCCTAGACAAGTGGCCGAGTATCTACAACTGGTTTAAGAAAGAACAAAAAGGAGCAATGTGGGGATGTTTTGTGTTGAGAACATAAGAAAGATAATCCATTTACTAACAATAATGGTTGCAAAAATTTTCGTACTTCAACTTTGACACAGCATATGGAATCAGCAGATTATGTCCAAGTTTTTAGGGAAAGAATTCTAGTCAGCAGTGGTATACAGAGTTTCAAAAATGGCAGAAAAAAGTGATGCCATCATTTGCCTTATGTGAGCAGTATATTACATTGGCTATGAGAGCCTGCCAGTTGGAAAATATTCAGGTTTGATTGAGATTCAGAAATTGAACGGATATGAAGTGTTACAGTCCTTAAAATCAGGGGATAATGCACATAATGCACACTGTGAATCTCCCAGCACAGGAGAAGAATTTTCATCAACTCTTTGTAGATATAATTACAACAGATGTTGATAAGAAGCTGTAGTGTAGTGAATTTATCAGTGATATGATTGATGAAAGCACTGACATTCAGTCAATTAAAAGCTTGTTGTATATGCAAAAGTGGTTAATGATGATTTAAGTGCACAAACACTTTTCCTTGGACATTTGCGCATGAATGAAGTAAATGTGACAGCAAATGTTCTTATCAGTGAGCTGGAGAAAGTTTTGAAGAAAAGAGGCATGTCTTTCAGTAAGATTTCATTGTTTGGCAGTGATATGATTTTAGGATTTGGCAGTGATGGTGCCTCCATGATAACTGGCAATAAAACTAGTGTTGCAACTCGGTTTAGAGAAAAGACCCCCTGTTTTGTGTCAGTGCACTGTATGTGTGGCACATAGGTTAAACCGGTGTTCTTCAAAGGCTGCAGAGGAGGTAAGTTACTTAAATGAAACCTTTCAAGATGTATTGAAGGAATTGTGCGGGTATTTTAAGAAGTCTTTTTCAAGGAAGACTGAACTGAAACAGGTTCAGAATGTATTAGACTCTAATGAATATTCCATTAAAAAAGTCCATGAAATTCGTTGGCTGGCATTCTACAGTGCATTATATACAATGTACCATTCATGTAAGCTTCTGGTCTGCTATTTTGAAATGCAAAATGGACAGCAGAACATGTGCATATTTATATGAGAATCTTACACCATCTTTGGCATCTGTCACCATGACATTTCAGAAGCAACTTCTGGATGTATCTGCAGAGAAACCTGTTTTGGATGGGTTCTGATCAGAACAAGGACTGTCAGTTATTACTGTTTTCAACTGTTGATAAGTGGCAAAGTAAGTAACTTGTCACTTATATGTGTAATGTCATATTGTGGAAGTTTTCTGTATAAAAAAAATCACTTCTGATCATTTTAAGATGGTTTCAAAAATGAGTGTTAGATTGCAGTGCAGACATCAATTATTCAAAAAGGAAGTAAGAAAAAAGTTTCTGCACGAATGGCTATAGGATGATGACAGACATGTTGGGCTACATACGAAAATTTAACATCCCAGGATGTGTGATACGGACTATATGCAAAGAGAATTGTGAAGCATAAGAAAAAGAGATTACGTTTAAATGAAACGGTACCATGTTTGACAGTGAGGTCATAATGTATATGTATCACTGCAAATTAGCTCTTTATTTTGCCTACATTGCTTTTGAATGTTTGAATGTTAATTGTTTAATTGTTGTTATTGTTGACTTACTATAGAAATTATAATAAACTAGCAAGCATCATATCCTGCAGTAAATAAAATATTTCCCTATTAGAACTGGCTTCTTATTAGTCTCTGAAAACAAGCCAGGAGATCTGCTAGAATTACTTTCAGATCATCTAGACCCCAATACCTTCTGGGGTCCAACTAGGTGATAGGAGATGTGGCCGTCTTTCAGGTTTTTCCAGTTCAGGCCACTAGCACTGTTCGAAAACTTGCACTCCAATATTGGTTAAAAATCCTGGACCGCTCCGGTGGCCTAGTGGTTAGAGTGTCCGCCTCGGATGCAGGAGGTCGCAGGTTCGATCCCGGCCGAGTCATACCAAAGACTTACAAAAATGGTACTAACAGCTGCCTCGCTTGGCACTCAGCATTAAGAGGTTTGTGTTAGGACTGGTCAGCCTGGTGTCAGAATAATGTGACTGGGTGGGACATCGTGCTACATGTCTGCAGCATGATGCCCTAGTGCTAGACATCACTATAAACTGCCACACTGCAAACATTGTAGCGATATGACTGAAAAATTGTTAAAGATACATTAAAGATCCAAATCACACACACACACACAAACACATACACACACACATTGGTTAAAATCCAACAGTTCTTGGTATAGTTGTACTAAGAACAAAAGTTTAGGAGAACAGGTATTCAGGGACAATAACTCATGTAAATTATAGTATGGAAAACTGGATAACAAATTATTCCAAATCTCTTTTTAAAGCAGCATACCAAATCCAGCTACCACAGTAAAGTTCTGTTGAGATACCAAAATTTTATTAAATGGGCAGTCATTGGATCATAACTCCTGTAAATGGTATGGAATTTCAGGAAATCAAACTTGTTCAAGCTCTTGTTCAGTATAAAGCTGAGAAACCAGAATTAGAATGGCAATAAAGGGCCATAACACTAGTAAATAATGCTAAGAAACTCAAAAAAAATCCATTTTTCAAGTTCTCATCATTATAAAGTATTATGCCATATTTGGTTGAAGTCAAACCAGCCATATTAAAAAAAAGTTAGGTTGCAGGAACTAAGGAGGATGATTGTGGGTCATAACTACTACATATGATGTTGAGAAATGCTGGAAAATCGCAGTTTGGTTGAAATTAAGCAATCTGTAGTATCGTTGTGTTGTGGAAACCAGAGTTAGGAGATGGGCAGTTGGTGGGTAGGGGTGGATAGCATTTGTAAATGATGTTATGTCATGCTAGAACTCAAACTCATTTAAGGTGTCCTCATTTCAGGATGCTTCTTAGTTGAGATTCTCTTAGTACAACACCACATTAATAACGATCAATGTGCCCTATATTTCATGTTTTATTCACATTCAAATTTTGCATTTAACTCATGGCTACATCTGCTTTTTACATGCTGTGTATATATACTATCCTTTCTAGAACCATGCAACTTTGGGATGCATCTTGATTGACCTTACTCCCCCTGTTCATAGTTGGTCATTATGGCCCAGCAGTTGCTGCAACAATAACGTAGGATTTGGTAGTGTGGATATTTAATTTCTTGTCTCCAGGAGACAAGATTTTTCTTTAAGTAATTGTTTCTAATTGAAATATTGATTAATAAGTTATCTTGAAGTTATCTTATTTTTCTCACCGTTTCAGGTTATATTCACCCATGGAGTGGAAGGTTTTATTCCCTGTGGGATACAGGCTATGCTAAAATCCATATACCAATCATAGCTTCTGTGTCAGAACACCAACCTACCACCTGGGTTTCCTTTTTCTTTGACCTGCATATTCTCGTGTGCGCCTTCCCAGCTGGTGTGTGGTACTGTGTGAAGGAAGTAAATGATGAGAGAGTGTTTGGTAAGCAGTTGTTATTGAAATTCACAAGAGTGCTCCTCATTTTAACAAATTGTTCGTGGGAACCATTACAGATGAACCATGTTTTAAGTTAGGACACCTTGTACCAAGATATTCTATTTTATAAATAAAGCTGTCTTGCGCAGGAAAACATACAAGGTAGTGTATTCTCATTATAATTAGCTGTCATCAGCCAAGAACTGAAATTAAATTAAATAAAATAAGTAGCAGTTATAAGATTATAATTGAGTTTTAATGGGATTAATGTATACGTCTTTGTTATGTGTTGAGTCGCAGTATATTGAGGACTTTATGATGAGGATTCTAAACATGAAGGTTGTGGGTTCGATTCCCCCTGTGGTCACACTGTATTTTTCTCTTTGCTTCTCCTTTTATTTATTTGATTTGATTTTATTTTGTTCTGCAAAACAAATTTCTAATTTCCATATTGTAACTGTATACAGATTTCATATCATACATTAATATATACACACACTGATGAATTTTAC
>JAECUM010093644.1:0-19996 GCA_016617855.1 Megalonaias nervosa | reverse complement strand
TAATCGTCAGGCTGTCATGTGACTTGAAGATATGTCAAAACCCAGATACAGTCTGTTACATAACTGAATGCATCTTGTCTATTGTGTCGTTCATATCACAGTTGTGCGGTTTCATGCTGAAACTAAGGATTTACACTCTTTACTTTCTATTTAATAAGACAAAAATTAAGGCATATGCGTATTCGAACCGAGCGACATGACCAATTGACCATTAGGACGTAAGTCCACTCGAACAGTAGGCATTTTTCTCTGCTTACATCATGCATGCTGGTTCAGACGACCTATCTCGTTTATATTCAGGGCCCTATTGGAAATAAGTTTCTATAATATTGCATGTGTCATCCTTGGTTGGTAATGTATTTTTATGTTTGTATCACTACTGTTGTGTATGTATGTATGTATGTATATGTATGTATGTATGCATGCATGCATGTACGTACGTACGTATGTATGTTCGTTTGTTTGTATGTATTTCGATCTTTAAAAAAATCTCGCTCGTTAAAGATATATCTAGGTCACGAGAGGATTTGCTTGAACGAGACTAATAAAAAAGTGTAAAGGTTCTACGCATGATATGAATTTTTGAAGAATAAAAATAGTATTATTTATTCGAAGCCTATTGCATGCAAGATATTTTGGACAAGTTTGCAAAACCTATTGGAAACAGCAATGACCAGAAGCGTATTACCTCAAAGCAAGTCTACCGGTTATGAACTTACAAGGAATGAGTCATGATCAAAAATGTTAAGTGCTGAAAAGTTGTGCGTTGTTGATTAATCGGTCTTTTGAAGGACATCAGCATTTGTGTAAATTCAAGATAGTATAAAACACCATAGACAGCAACATGATCCTTTTTAAACCTTTATTATGGTACAATATTGAGACTATGGTAAACAACCTGGAATCCATCTGTGTAGCTACCAAAAAGCGTTCTGGTTGTACGACATGATATAATCGACATATTTCCTACCCCTCATTATATATTTTCAGACGTCAAATTATGGCGTAACGATGCAACCTAATTTCATTTATAGCAGCAGCGAAATAAAATGAAAAAATAAACATTTGGAAAACAGTCTAATGTAAGCACGAAGTTCAAAAATTTATATTGTTATTTTTCTGTGTTTTACTTTAAATAACAAAATGACGAATTTAAAACTTGAGGATTTACACTGTGACACTAACAAGAAGAAATAAATCTGTTGATCTAACACTTGACTTTATTCATAATCCATAACATTCCTCAAACACTCACTGCCGTATTCTCTATGCATGGAATGATAGATGGGTTAAATGAAAGGTATTTACCTCATATTAAATAAAAACAACTCATTCCAGTGTAACTATGTTTTCTGATCCCCAACAAGCCGATCTCCTGTTCTGGTTTCTTGTAAAGCCATAATTATTGGCTCCATAGTTTTAACGATCTAATTTACATAAAACAAATAGCATGAAACAATAAAAGGCGTGAATGAATGACGGTTATAATACATCGTCTCAGTTTCCTAATTTGTTCCTTTGTTTATTGTATAATTACTTTCTGTTTGGCTAAAATAGCTAAGTTCTTGCTTGCAAACTGCCAAGGAATCATATGGACATATTTGATGTTTGTCATCGACACCAACATCACTGCTGTCATCATCAATGTCGCCTTCATGGTCATAAAAATATAAATACAAAACATATTGTTGACTCTAACCTACTTTCAGAAAAGTAGAATGTATATGCTACCAGAAAGTTGAAAGCCACGAAACTCAATACAAAATCGTGTATAATTAGTGCCGTACGCAAGACACAGTTCATACAAAATGGAAGACAAACATCCCCGGGAGCTAATGAACTGGTTGTGGCTGAACTAATACATTTCTAGTCACGTTTTCATTTCATCGATTGCCTTTTATCTGCGGACTAATCAACATATTTGTGACATTTACAACGTACTAATATGTATAATTAATCCAGGTGATCTGTTCCACCTTGTGTTTGTTCTTTGATATAGGAAGATTATTTTGATCTGCAGTGAGTTATAAACAAATAAGTATTCTCTCTCTCTCTCTCTCTCTCTCTCTCTCTCTCTCTCTCTCTCTCTCACACACACACACACACACACACACACACACACATGTTCATATAAACAATCTAGCTACGCTCTAACTCGCTGTCTAACAATGTTTAACTTAGTTAACTATATTATAAAGAGCTATCTAACTACATTTTAACTAGATGTCTAACTAGATGTCCAACTAGATGTCTAACTACAGTTTAACTAGATGTCTAACTACATTTTAACTAGATGTCTAACTAGATGTCTAAATAGATGTCTAACTACATTTTAACTAGATGTCTAACTAGCTACATTTTAACTAGATGTCTAACAAGATGTCTAACTACGTTTTAACTAGATGTCTAACTAGATGTCTAACTATATTTTAACTAGATGTCTAACTAAATGTCTAACTAGATGTCTAACTAGAAACATGTGAAACATTCAATAATTTACATTGATCTAGGCATTATCTAAGAAGACATAACGGCGGACTGCATACACTCGCATACTTGCACGCAGATAGAGAGAACGAGAAAAAAAATTCAAGATACAACGATAATTGCTGTCACGAAATGCCCTTTCCAAAGAATTCCTATTTAAAAGAACGTTCAAACTGATACAAACGAAACTCTTTCAAAGAACACAATTAGATTTTAAATGTCAAGTCAGTACTTGAACAATGACATGTAGAATTCGCTCTTTTTCTTCTAAATGTAATTTTTCTTTTTAAAAAAAAAATCATTGAGATTTGCACACCGTGATGTTACGTTACTTTCCAGTCAGATGTAATTTTAAAGCAAAGCCGGCAATTTCAGTTCTTTCGCAGTCAGTGATATATGAATCGCTGCTAATTACGTTTTAACACAATAACAAAGCGAAATCGAAGTTAAATTTGGCACGTTATTTAACTGATAGCTGTTGGTGTTTGATGGTGGTCATTTGCGTTTGGGTGACTTTCGTACGATCGAACTAATGAAAACGACAATGGAAGAGCTCATGATACATTAGTATGGCTTATTTATTTATTTATTTATTTATTTATTCATTCATTTAAAAAATTTTAAAACTGTTTTTACTTATTTATTTTTATTTATATTTATTTTTCTTTAATTTCCAGAAATTCAGATAATAATATCACATGATCTTACGGACTTTTTCTATGAAGGAAGTCAAGCCTTTCCAGTGTAAAACGTTAGAGGCGTTCAAAAAACAATATTTTGCAAATATAGGAGTAATTGTTTCATATTTTATCAAATTAAAACTATAAAGAAAATAGTTATCTGTTAATATATTTATATATGTACTACCGATCTAGATATTATCTATCTTCCTATCTATGTACATATCAATCAATCAATCAATCTATCTATATATCTATCTATATATCTATCTATCTATTTGTCTTCTCTCTTTCTCTCTATTTCTCTCTTTCTCTCAGACAGAGAGAGGGGGAGATTGAGACAGCATCTGTTGAGACTAATCACAAAATCATTCTAATAAAGGTTACGTATTTTTGGCTATGTTACTTTAACAAGTTTTCACTGAGTTCCAAAATGTAGTCATTTTATTTAATATATCACAACAATTATTTACAAACTATGGTTAAAGAGTCTACCAGTGTGTGTCGAAGTCTACCAGTATCTATCGATGTCTATAAGTGTCTGTCGGTGACTATCGGTGTTTATAGGCATCTATCAGTGTGTGTCGAAGTCTACCAGTATATATCGGTGTCTATAAGTGTCTGTCGGTGTCTATTGGTGTTTATAGGGATCTACCAGTGTCTACCTGCGTCTACAAGGGTCTACCTGTGCTTTTATCAAAGTGCTGTCGAAATTCAAGTCTGATGTTTAGACAAAATAATTCGGCCATGCTTGCTATTGGCACCTGAATCATCAGCGGTTGTATAAAACATGTTGACATACCAATTAGAACCTGTTGAAATACAGGCAGTTAAAACGTGTGACCCCCATCCCCCCGCCCTAGTGGTTCACAACTCCCCCACAATTTTCCCAAAGAACTGTCTTTATTTTAAAAAGTCAATAATTGTGATATCATATAATGCCAATCTGTTGACAACCATACGCATTAGAAACAAATAACACGCGAAGGTACAGCGGGAAGCTTGAACTAGTCAACTTGGTGTAATAATGAACAACTGCATACTGGTGACGAATGGAACTTTTCATCAGCAACTGTTATGTGATCTCATTGCAAATGCACTACGATTAATGAATGCAAATAACCTCATGCTAGTATTTCCCTTTCCCAAGCTCCCCAGTTCACATATTTCATGCACTGAAATGAAATTGGCTGATCTGTCATTGCTTATTATTGATCACAAGATGCTGCTAGGCAAATATGGGCTTCAGTCAATTTTGTAAATCATCAGGTTCAAACACCTTCCAAACACCTTCCAATGAAACATTACATTTAAATCTCCGCTTAAGGTTGAATATTAAAAATACACGGTTCAGTATTGGGTTCATGATGATTTTAACTTGCAAATATGTCTTTTAATTTGATAGGTTTTGTATTACCCGTGGATTTTAAGAAGTTGAGAGCACATTTATTCATAGACACAGATAATGTATAAGCCATATTTATAATCGGGGTGAATAAAGGAAACATCTTGAACACTAGCCAAACGAAACTATCTCTATCGACTTGTAAAAACATCAGCTCATAGACCAGTTTGCAAAAACATCAAGTCATAGACCAATTTGCAATAAACATCATTAACTCATAGACCGACTTGCAATAAACATCAATTCATAGTCAGACCTACACTAAACATCAATTCATAAACAGACTTGTAATTAACACCAACTCATAGACAGACTCGCAATAAACATCAACACGTAGACTGACTCGTAGTAAACAACAACTCACAGACCGACTCGTAATAAATATCAATTCATAGAATGAGTTGCAATAAACATCGACTCATATACCAACTCGTAATAAACATAAACTGTTAGACCGAATCGTAGTCAACATTAAATAACAGAACAACTTATAATAGACATCAACTCATAGAATGAATCGTAATTAACATTAACTCGTAGACCGACTCTTAATTAATATCAGTTCATACAGCGACTCGTAATTAATATCAACTCATAGACTAATTCGTAATAATATCAACTCAAAGGCAGAGCTGGCTTTGGACACCGAGCTAAGGGGAAAGAACTCTCACGTAAAACTGTATTCAAAGGATTACATATAAAACATAAAACTCCTATAATGTAGACGATGATATAAACCATATCAATTAAAAGGTAACGTTGTATATTGGTTTTAAGAGTAATTATATTTTGTGAATTAGCTTGCAAATAGTTTATTATAATACTAAAGTAGACTATAAACATTATAAGTGCTGGTCACTTAGTAAATGTCAAACTGAACTATACTAAGGATATAAAGTTTCTGAGATGTTGTAGTATTCGGTTACCTTGACTTCCCAAGCATATTCTGAATCTAAACTACTGGAACTTGCAAGCTGAAGAAAATAGATTAACTGGACAGGTGACTTTCCTAGATAGTCGCCAGATCTAAACAAACGTATGTATTAAACTAAGAAACAAGTATGTATCTCCATATTAACTCAAGTCATCCACAGAGAATGAAACGGGCAATCGAAAAGTACATGCATCACCACAATAATTCAAGTCTTCCAGACGTAAACAAATTTGCAACCGACAACTATATGCATCTCCATATTAACTCAAGTCATCCAGACGCTATGAAATGGGCAACCGACAACAGTAGGAATCGCTCACCAGTTATTATGTACTTTTGAGAGAGTGGCGTATGTAAGGTGAAGTTGTTTGCATTTGCAGCATGTACAGTGGATAGAATGTTGGCATATGTCTATTTTACTTTTATTTATTCTGGTTGACGTTTCTTTGGATATTAAACTTGTGAAAATTGCACAGGATCAAAATATATAGTAGTCCAAAATGATCGTTCCCATTTGCTTGAAAATTTACCCTGAATTAGTCAAAAGTACTTTAGCAGTTTTTAAAATAGGGAAAACGAATTTTGCCAAAAAGGGCAATACCAGCTTCTGAACGTGCAATGAATGAGTTACAAAATATCTGAAAATTTAAAAAAGGTTATCGGCTCTTTGTTTTACAGTCTACCTCTGAAGTAGTCTGGTTCCCTGCATCGTATGCTCCATGCGTTGCACTCCGCTATACGAATAGTGGAGTGCAACGCAGGGAGCATGCGAAGCAGGGAACCATACTACCTCTGAGTCCAGGAAGTGAAAATGACCAATCGGAGCTAGCAGTTTGTTTTTGTTTGTTTCTGGGGGTTTTTTTACGAGCACATCTGAAGTGTGTGTGTGTGTGTGTGTGTGTGTGTGTGTGTGTGTGTGTGAGAGAGAGAGAGAGAGAGAGAGAGAGAGAGAGAGAGAGATTTTTAACGTAGCTTTAACAATTATTCAGTCAAATCGCTACGATGTATGCTGTGTGGCAGTTTATAGTGATATCTAGCACTGGGGCATCATGCCGCAGACATGTAGCATCATGTCCCACACAGTGCAAACCAGGCACGCACACTTGTGTGCATATGTGTGTGTTTAGATTTTTAAAGTAGCTTTAAACATTTGTATCATATCGCAACGATGTCTGCAGTGTAGCAGTTTATAACATCCTGACACCTATATCCTAATATACCAAGATCCGTGAAATATTAAGGGAACACGCAAAAGCTCTCTCGAAATGACCTTATTATCTGAAGTTCAGCGGAGATATAATTGAATGATAACAATATTGTAAGCCTTGCCCAAAACGATTAATTATAGAAGCTTGTATTGTTGCTAACTATAATTGTATCTGCACACCATACAGGTAATTATAAATGCACGAAATACAGGTCACTGTAAACGTATACCACACTGGACAATTTAAATGCAAACCAGGCACGCACACTTGTTTGCATATGTGTGTGTTTGGATTTTTAAAGTAGCTTTAAACATTTGTATCATATTGCAACGATGTCTGCAGTGTGGCAGTTTATAATGATATACTGCACTTGATAATCATACCGCAGACATGTAACATCATGTTCCACCCATTCAAATTAACCTGACACCAGATCAACCAGTCCTAACACTAACCTGTTAATACTGAGCGCCAAGCAAGGCAGCTGCTAGTACCATTTTTGTAAAGTCTTTGGTATGACTCGGCCGTGGTTCGAACCCACGACCTCCCGCATCCGAGGAGCGGACGCTCTAACCACTTAGGTCACCGGTGCGGACCCACGCCAGGCAGGTCACAGTAAATGCACGCCAGTCAGGTAAATGTAAATGCATGCCAGTCGGTTAATTGTAAATGTACACCTGCCAGGTAATAGAAAATACATGATATCCAGATCATTATTAATGCACTCCAGACCGGTAAGAAACCAATATCAGTTTATAGTATGAACATTCTTTGATATAACTCAACTTTAAGATGCGTATATCTTTATTTAGTGGCAAACAGTAAACATGAGGCGCGTGTGTATTTCGAGTTTACTCTTTAAGCTAGCATTCTGTCATAATTTTCCGAGCATACGTTTGTATGTCAGTTAACATAGGCCCAGTGGTGTAATTATCTCACCACGGGCCCCACAAGAAACTTGTTTGTACCGCCCCCACCCCCTCTTTACTGTCACTTTAGATCTGACCTGGTTGGACCGGGCCCCCAAGACGGCCAGGCCCCACAGCACGGCTGTACCTGCTACCACGGAAGTCAAACCACTGCATAGACATTTTAAAGTCCAGTTAATTAGACATCGATTATGGAATCTAATAAAAGTCTATTACAGATTATTGGCAATAAACAACCAAGATTGGCAATAAACAACCATGATGTTTACAATCGGATTCATCAGAAACCTTCATGATATAATACTTTTACATACAAAATGAGAACATAAAGGGTAACCAACTCACACAATCAGTAGCCAGACTTCTTCTTTAATACACACAGATATAATTCAAAATTAATTTTAATCCGTGCTCTTACAAATATAAGCATGTATACTAAAATCTATAAATAATATGCAGCTTTTAAAATTTAGCTTCTGACATAAACGATTGCTAGGGAATATGTCATTTGGGTTAAGTTATCTACAACCTTATTTACCATATCAGGGGATGCAATGGTTCGTGTTTTATAAGTACGTGATAAAAGATATAGATTCCTGGGCACAAAAGTGATTTTTATGAAGAAATGCAAATGGAAACCACTGTCATGTTGTCAAACATTCGTTTGTCTTTTCATGGATATTTTGAAAAACTCAAATGAGTGCACATCAAATATTCAACATTTTTAAGAATAAAATCACGATGTGTTGAATATTATTCACACAAATGACAGTGTCTGTTTTGTTATAACCGTTATGACTGAAGTTGGAATCGATACATCTCATTATCGAAAATCAGTGGATACGAAGACTAAATCACATGTCCGAAGATTAACAGAAATGTGTCGGTACCTGAATATATTCATCCTAAATGGACATGGAGAGAATGATAGATATATTGATCAAATCACATGAAACAAATGCATAAATTGTTAATTATGGTATATCCTCTGTTGAGGCCGGTGACTATATTTTTAATTTCAAAGCAGATGAATTTGAAACATTACTTACTGAAGTACATTCTTCAATCTATTTCTTTCATTAAACTTGATACAGTTAAAACTGTGTCCAAATAATCCTAAGATGAAACACATAATAATTAAATGTTTCAATTTTTAAAAAAAATTAATAAACAACTTTTCAAATATGATTCTCCTGACCAGAACATTTATCTTAATTTGTGGTATGATTTCCAGCCTATTTAAAATTTTCGACTAAGGAAACGTTTATTTATGGAGACAAATCTACAGAAGTTAAGGGCATGCATTATAAATAATTCAGCAAGGAATGTAAAAGTCCACGGCGTAATTACAACTTAGCATTGAAAATGCACCGATTGGTACAAATATCAGAGTCAGGCTACATGGAAAATACACCGATTGGTACAAATATTAGAGTGAGACGACATGGAAAATGCACTGATTGGTACAAATATTAGATTGAGACGACATGGAAAATGCACTGATTGGTACAAATATTAGAGTCAGGTGACATGAAAAATGCACTGGTTGGTACAAATATTAAAGTCAGAAACTGAACTTAAGCAGGCAAGGTAAACAAAAAGCACGATGGGCACTTTAAATATCAACACAGGGCTTAAATTAGTGACAAATTAAGAAAGCTGTATAATGTAAGACCCTAACAAAATTGAATGTAATTAATAGTATATGCTAATGATAAAGATACATGCATGACTATGTTCAATAAATACTTCACAGATCTTAATCAGGCTTTTGATTCCAATGACAGTGACGAATTTAATGCTGAAAATGAGACATTAATTAGATCTATTAATACTGAAGACGGACAGATGGCTACTAGAAATCTTAACAATTATAAATAATAGAGGGATGTCAAGGACACGAGTACATAAAATCCAAGGGATTTTTCTACATATATATACTTCCTTTGAAATCTAGCACTAGACCATGGCATTAACCCAGAGTAATGGGTTATAGGATTAAAAAAGTAAAAAATGCGAAAATGAAGGTGATAGATGCTCCCATCAATTCACCGATCATGATAGAGTTATTTTGGAACATTGTTTAGTTATATTTTAAATGAAAAACTTTGGTATTTTAAAGGAAAACACTCTGATTTAGACAATTTATTTTCCAATCTTGATATTATTTTTTATTGCATGCATTTTTGTATATATTTTAAAAGCGATAAAAAGAAATGATTGTGTGGATAGTACTCAAGCTCGAAGAGATACAGTGGATTGAACAACAGGCATAAGCTTATTTCATGCTCTGTCCTCATTAACAAATATATTTATATAATGTGCTGATGTGATTAATGAGGGCATACTATTGCATAAATTGGCACATGCTAATACAATATTAACATAAATGTGTGCATGCAATATTGTAAAAATATCAGACAGTAATTTATAAGTATTGACAGCAGAAACATTTTACTATTGTAACGGGGGGCTTTAAAACATTAAAGCCTCCTTAATTGATTTGGCGTTCGTTAACTAGGGAATGACCTCCCACGGTGTTATTGCCCAGTGTGGACGGATAGATGGAACGTTAACAGGTAGCTGAGCAAGACTATTGAAAGAAATAAACAACTACGAGCCCCCTTTACCAATAAATAAAAATAAATTTAAACAATTAATACATAACCAAAATTTCACTTTTCAATCCAACAGATTTACATTGATAGAATTTAGCCGCAGTGTTCAATTTACATCATGTTACGGGTGGTGAATTTAGAGTACAATCCCACGCTTGACAGCATCACCTGACATCTCTCTCCTCTTGTCTTGTGCTTTGGTCCCCTTTCTGACCCCTGATTATTCCGACCTCTCTTAGATGCGGATTTCCCTCTGACTCATCGGGTTTTCCTTTTACTTCCCTTTCTCTTCCTTCCTTCCTTTCTTCTTCCTTCCTTCTCCCTTCCATCCTTTCTCGGTAGAGTATAAAACTGTTTCCTTAATGCTGTTTCTTTTCCACACAAACCGTGCGTCCTAGCACTATAGCCTGTCTTCCTTTTTAAGACAGCTATCTGGCCTTTCTACGAGGGAAAACACTATTCTCAAGTTTCCCAAGGAGTCGGACCTTTTGTCTTTTCACAAGGCAAGAGTAGAACTAAAGAATTCTGAGCAAGTTGGTACCCTAAATCCCCAGTCTCCCAAGGTGTACGCCTTAATTTTTACTGACCAATCAGAAGTAACTGTTCCTAAAATTCTCCCCAAATAATCATGTCTTTCATCAGATTTCACCAGCCTAAAATATGCTGCAATTAGCTTTCCTTTGAGGATCAATTATTTGACATAAAGTCTCTTCCAACTGATACGGTCGGTAATTCTATGTACTCTGTATCACTACACCGTTACGATGACTCGGTCAATTCTACTGAAGCTTAAACATAGACCCTTTTATGTTTCAGAGATGAAATAAGAGAAATATCAGTGAACTTTCTCAAGACCTTTCTGGCTTGACTATGATAACTTCAAAGCACAATTTATTCAACCTTAAGTTTCAATAAGTCTTCAAAATTCGCCACATTACAACTATGCAATTGTAAACAACAAATGAGAGGAAAGGGAAAGAAAGGATATGTATGATCTTTATTTATATTTAGGAGTCCTGTTTAAACAAAGAAAGCTGTCTTTACCGTTGGATGTACAATTTAAACTGTTTTATTAGACTGTTTTGCTGATATTCTTAAATGGGTGTGAGGTCTGGGATTTTAGATGTTATTATGTCAATGAACATGAACACATTGATTCATTCCGATAAGTTCTAAATGTAAGAAAGAGAGCGCCATTACAGACGTTGTATGATAAGTTCCTTACGAGTACTTAGATCCCAGCTGTGATATTTTGAGTTAGACGTATTACTATAAAACAGAGTTGTTATAGTTTCTGACTCTCTACTGTAAAATAGATTTGTAATAGTTTGGGCTAGGCTGTCTACTGTAAAACAGAGCTATTGTGAGTTAAACTTACCACTGTGAAACAGATTTTTGTTATATTTTGAGCTAGACGTGCTACAGTAAGAAAGAGTTGTTATATTTTTTGCTAGATTTGCTGCTATGAAACAGAGTTGTTATATTCTGAACTAAACTATTTACTGTAAAAGAAAGCTGTTACATTTGAGCTAGACTTGGTACTGTTAAACAGAGTTTTATATTCTGAGCTAGACTTGGTACTGTTAAACAGAGTTTTATATTCTGAGCTAGACTTGTTACTGTAAAACAGAGTTGTTATATTCTGAGCTAGACTTGTTACTGTAAAACAAAGCTGTTACATTTGAGCTACACTTGTTACTGTGAAACAGAGTTGTTATATTTTGAGATAGATTTGCTACTGTAAAACAGAGTTGTTACATTTTGAGCTAGACTGGTATTGTGAAACAGAGTTGTTATATTTTTGATCTAGACTTTTTACTGTAAAACAGAGTTGTTATTGACCGCTCTGATGGCCTAGTGGTTAGAGCGTCCGCCTCGCTAAAAAAAAGTCCAAATCACACACACACACACACACACACACACACACACAGAGTTGTTATATTTTGAGCTAGACGTGCTACTGTCAGAGTTGCAATATTTCTGCCTAGACTTGCTGCTGTGAAACAGAGTTGTTACATTTTGAGCTGGACGTGCTACTGTAAAACAGAAAAATTGAAAAGTATTACATGACATTATGTTACATTATGCTTCTGGTTGTACCTACGATTTTTAAAGGCTTTCCTTCACATAATGAATTTTAAACTACTTTTCATGATCAAACGTATTGTTTGCTATTTCGGTCTGAATAATGAACAGTTATCTAAGCCATTCTCCTCTTTTGAATGGCTAACGAAACAAGTCACAATGAGTCTGAAAGATCTCATAAATAGTAATTTGATATTCTGGATAATTTATTCTTCTAACAGTAGAACTTATCAAAGATTTTTAAAGAACGTTTAATCTTCAACCCTTTTCAGCTCGTATGGCCGAACAGCGTGGAATAATTTGAACAAAGTTCCGTACAACGAATCATAGTTTTCCCAATGAAAGTTGGAAGGTTGCAAAATTTTAGGATACATTTGAAAGAATATGTAATTTTTTAACTCATAACACATCGATGATGATGATGATGATGAATGGGAAAAATAGTGTAATGATAGCACAGCATCACTGGGCGGAAGACTTCTCGATGAAGTCAACGGCCAGGGCGGAATGGTTCCAAGATGAGCTCATCGACCATGTGCTCAGGGCCAGGGCGTGCCATATTATATCAGTGGATTTCGGCTATGGTCATCCAGTCTGGAGAGGGATGAGCTCCGCCAGGCTGTATCTTGCCCTTGACACACCACATGAAGACAACTAACAATTCTTCCATACCGGATCGGTCGCAGCACGAATCAACAATGACCGCGCCTTCCGCTGCACACCAGGACGGAGGTGACAAGTATGCTACTGATGCCCCCACTACCAAGATCCATGGGAGAGACAACATCATCATCGGTACATGGAACGTGAGAACACTGAGAGCTGTGGGAAAGTTGAAAGAACTTATACATGAGTTGGAGAGGTACAACTGGAACATTATTGATCTCTGCGAAGTGGGCTGGAAAAACTTTGGCGAAATAACAACAGATGAAGGGCATAAGCTCTATTTCAGCGGAAGAGGGAACAAACCCAGTCATGGCGTTGGATTTCTTGTCCACAATGGCATTGTGAACAGCATTATGGGTTGCTGTCCAGTCTCAAGCAGGCTCATTACCATCCGCCTGAGGACGACTCCCTTCAACATCACAATCATACATGCCTATGCACCCACATCTGACTATGATGACAACTAACTGAAGAATTCTTATAACCAACTGCAAGATATCATTGACATCTTACCTAAGAAGGACATTCTGTTTGTACAAAAAGACTGGAATGCAAAGGTTGGAGTTGATTCACAGACAAACTGGCAAAGCACCTGTGGACCCTTCTGCAATGCAGAAACAATTGAAAGAGGACTCAGGCTCTTGGAGTTTGCTGCCTACAACAATCTTGTGCTAGCCAACACATTCGGCCCTAACAAAGCATCTAGAAGATGGACCTGGCACAATGCAGATGGACAACAACACAACCAGTTTGACTACATCTTGGTGGAAAAACGATTCTGCACAGGACTGAATATCGCCAGAACACGAAGTTTTCCAGGAGCAGACATTGGAAGTGGCCATGATTTATTAATGACAACGTTTCGCCTCCACCTGAAAATGATCAAAACGCCTAACCAACCAAGAATCAGATTTGACCTTGACAATTGAAAGATCTAAACGTCACAGAAACCTTGCAAGCAATGATAGGTGATAAATTTGCACCTTTGGTAACCCTGGACAGCCAAGACACCGACCTAGAGTCCTTAGCAACCACATTCAACACAGCTGTGACTAGCACAGCTAGCGAGATCATTGGCAAATATCGTCGAACAAAGAAACCTTGGGTCACGACAGATGTCCTTGAACTATACGACAAAAGAAGAGAACTGAAAAAGGGAAAAAGAGATAATGAAGGAGTTAGAAAATACAAAGAGATAAACATGATCAGGAAAAGCATGAAAAAGGCAAAGGAATCCTGGATAGAAAGACAATGCTGCAAAATCGATGACAGTCTGAGTAGAAATGACAGCAAAATGGCATATCAACTGATGAACGATCTCACAGCTCATAAACAAGGGAAAGCTACCACCATCCAAGACAAATCAGGAAAATGCCTCACAGAAGATCAAGAGATCCTCAAGCAATGGACAGAATACTGCTCAGAATTGTACAATCATAAGACCCAAGGAGATCCAGCAATACTAATCTGCCCTTAGGAAGAAATTGATGACAACCCCATTCTTCGTGAAGAAGTAAAAATTGCAGTTAGGTCACTAAAGAAAGGAAAGTCAGCCGGCATTGACAACATATCAGCAGAGCTCATTCAAGCAGAAGGAGAATAGATAGTCACAGTCCTAACAACAATCTGCAACAAGATATGGCAGACAGGAGAATGGCCCACCACATGGACTCAATCGTTGGTCATCGTGCTGCCCAAGAAAGGAAACCTACAGCTATGCCAAAACTACAGAAACATCAGTTTGATCAGTCACCAGAGCAAAGTCATGCTGAAGATAATTCTCAACAGACTAAAGCCTCAAGCAGAGAAAATTATTGCTGAAGAGCAGGCAGGCTTCCGAGCAGGAAAGAGCACCACAGAACAAATCTTCAATCTCAGACTCCTTTGTGAGAAATACCTTCAGCATCAGCAGAATCTATACCACGTCTTTATAGATTTTAAAAAGGCTTTTGATAGGGTGTGGCATGCAGCCTTATGGTCAACTGTGAGGACGTACAACATCAACTCAGACCTGGTGTAGGTTGTTGAGCACCTCTATGACAAAGCCACCAGTGCTGTCCTCATCAATGGCAGCAGAGGAGATTAGTTTCGAACAACAGTTGGAGTCAGACAGCGATGTATACTGTCACCTACACTCTTCAACATTTTACTGGAAAGGCTCTTGGAGGATGCCTTGCATGACCACAAGGGCACTGTCAGCATCGGAGGAAGAACAATCATCAACCTTCGCTTCGCAGATGATATTGATGGTTTAGCAGGAGATTAAATAGAACTGGCTAACTTGCTTGAGCGCCTCGACACAACCTCCACAGCATACGGTATGGAAATCAGTGCCGAAAAAACCAAACGGATGACAAACAACACCAATGGTATCAGTGCAAAAATAAAGGTCAGTGGACAGAAGCTGGAAAGAGTCACAAGCTTTAAGCACTTGGGATCAATTATCACAGATGAGAGCTACAAACCAGAACTACTTTGCAGGATTGCCCATACAACAGCAGCAATAACGAGGTTGAGACCAATATGGAAAGATACCAACATTGCTTTTTGGTCCCAAAATAAGGCTGATGAGCTCGATTGTCATATCCATCTTTCTGTATCTTGCGAAACATGGACGCTCACATCAGATCTGCAAAGAAGGATTCAAACCTTCGAAACGAAATGCTACCGCAAGATTTGGGCATTTCATACATTGACCATGTAACCAATGAAGAAGTCTACAACAGGATCCAACGAGCCATCGGATCCTATGAAGACCTCTTGACCACTCTAATAAAGCGCAAACTGAAGTGGTACGGTCATGTCTCAAGATCATCTGCACTGGCAAAAATAAGCTTGCAAGGCACAATGCGAGGGTGTAGAAGAAGATGCAGACAGAAAAAGAGGTGGGAAGACAACATTAAGGAGTGGACAGGCATGGGATTTGGAGATTCCCAAAGGGCAGTAGAGAACAGGGAAAGATGGAGAGAATAGGTTGTAAAGTCAACTGTGGTGCCCCAACGACCTCTTGGGTTAAGGGATTGATGATGATGATGATGATGATGATGATGATGATGATGATGATGATGATTTTCACAATCTTTTTCGATGTCAAAATTTTGCTGAAATAAAAGAACGATAAATGACTTGCAATTGTATTTGAATTACATAATAATACTAATGCTGGCGCCCTTGTTAGAGTACGAAAATGTAAAGAATTGATATTTAAATCATTTTATTAAATTTAAGCTCAAAAAAGTTCTGTTTATTATCTATTCATCCCATTGTGTCACATTTATCTGAATATCTTGCTCAGAATAGTTCCGTTTCCAACTTTCGCTTTCCTACCTTTCTATATCCTGTACAGAGCCACTATTGAATTATTTGTATATGTAATTAAGCTCATATGTTTATTGTTAGACCTGAGTTGACTATTTAAGCAATCATGACTTCTACATACTAGCATGAAGTAAAAGGACTCTATTGCTATATCGCTATTATCAATGTTTGGGTTTAATACATTATGTTTGATACTCTATGTTTGATAAATTAGAAATAAAGAAACTGTAGACAAAAGATAAAGATTTAGCTGAAAATTAATAGTTTCATGAAAATTAAGGTATCCGTTTAAATATGAAATTACCCCACCCACTAAACATCTACAGAATTCTTCACATCAACTCTTTGAATGGTACGTGGATTATATAAATTTAGGGAAATGTGTCTTTTAAAACATAACTAAGGAAAAGAATAACAAATGCTAATTGTGTGAAAATGATCCGTTCCATTTTTTCGCAGAAATGAGAACATCTGATTTTACATCTTATCAACGATTATGTTTATTATTTGCTAACCGATCGATTACCTACTTCTTTCCTCTGAGAAAATTTAACTCTTCGTTTCTTTTTCTTCGCCTTTCCAACTCCTCTCTGAGCGTCGATGACGTCCATGATTCGTAAGATTCAGCCATTTTTTTAATGTTCTAACGTTTTGGGGAGCATAGTCATTACCATTCCTGGTATCATATTTTCAGTGGGAAAACCTGTCGATACACGACAAGTAATTTAATCACGTTAAGTGACAGACGACGGACAACGCTCTGATTTATTTTTAACAACATAGCGCCGTTATGTACAGGAAACTGTGTAGTGATAACCTTAAGACAGTCTTACTTGTCAGACCGTACTAAATAGTTCACAATGACTTGTACAGACTCGAACCGATATGTATACACACAGTGACGTGTGCAGAATGGTGCCAAAATTTGTGTATTCATGATTTGTAAACACTGGAACCGCTTTGTATGCTCGCAATTGGTCCGAGTTTCATCTGACCCTTGCCACCCTGTTATTGATATTTGGACATTTATGTTCGGGTGTAGGGTCAGAGTCCATTCCCTATCGAAAAGTTGGAATTCGCCGACACCATTTGGTGTCGGCATAGGGTAACCGCTTACTAGCCGACCTAGCAAACTTTAACGACCTTTCATCGAGATATACATGCATGCAATCGATAGGAATATGATTTATTTTCTCAGACATAGCGAGTGTAGCATTCGTTATATCTTTAATCCGCTGAGAGACGAGATGCAACTATAGCGTTGATGAAATTTGACCTGGAACTCGCCATTTGCATTCCGAGTCACATGACTACACAAATCTCGCGACTCACATGTCAATGACCTCAGAGTTCAAATATTCACGTGGTATCAATAATTAACCATTTCTAATGTTGCTGTAGGAAAACAAATCGAACATATAAATGAAAGTCACGTAATATTTATGGAAAAATAAAAGAACATAAACTTCTACAAATATTTATTCTGGAAACAACGACCAGAAATATGCAAGTGTTGCAGCAGCTTGAAAAAAAAATAGATTCAACAAGCGGAGAGCACAGGTCAACGCGGTAGTCACGTGATAGCAACAAAATACATCGCTGACACGTGCTTAGTACTTGATGAATCTGGTTTTCTCCACCTTATTGCGATACCGACAGGTTTCAAGTCGTTGTTCTCAGAATAAATATGTTGAGAATTAAGTATGCATTATAGTTATGTACAAGTATTACGTGACTTTTAATTAATATTTTCGAATTCTATGTACAACTACTTTCGAAATGGTTTATTGTTGATATCACGTGACTATTGGACCTCTGATGTCATTGACATATAGGTTGCGAGATTTGTGTAGTCATGTGACTCGGAATGCAAATGGCGAGTTCCAGGTCAAATTTCATCAACGCTATAGTTGCATCTCGTCTCTCAGCGGATTAAAGATATAACGAATGCTACACTCGCTATGTCTGAGAAAATAAATCATATTCCTATCGATTGCATGCATGTATATCTCGATGAAAGGTCGTTAAAGTTTGCTAGGTCGGCTAGTAAGCGGTTACCCTACCCTATGCCGACACCAAATGGTGTCGGCGAATTCCAACTTTTCGATAGGGAATGGATTCTGACCCTACACCCGAACATAAATGTCCAAATATCAAAAACAGGGTGGCAAGGGTCAGATGAAACTCGGACTAGCTCGCAAGAATTTGAAAAGATTGGCGTGATTGTGTATAATCACAATCACCTAGCTATAAAGATTGGTGCCTATTTGTGTACACACAATGGCCTGTAAAGATTGGTGCCGATTTGCGTACACACAATGGCCAGTAAAGATTGGTGCCGATTTGTGTACTCACAATGACCTGTAAAGATTGGTGCTAAATTCTCTACTCACAATGACCTGTACGGATTGGTGCTTACTTCTCTACTCAAAATGACCTGTAATGATTGGTACTTACTTCTTTATTCACTATGGTTTATAAAAATTGGTGCCGATTTGTGTACTCACAATGATTTTTAAAACTTGGTACAGATTTTTATACTCACAACAAATTTTGACTACGTTGTATATTTGCAAATGACTCATAAAAACTGGTGGCAAACGCTATACTTACAATGTCTCGTAAAGATTGGCGAACAGTTGCATACTCACAATGAGTTACAAACATTGGTGCCAAATGGTAAATTCACAGTGACTTGTAAACATTGGTGCCAGTTGATATATTCACAGTGACTTGTAAACATTGATGCCAGTTGATATATTCACAGTGACTTTTAAACATTGGTGCCGGTTGGTAAATTTACAGTGACTTGTAAACATTGATGCCAGTTGATATATTCACAGTGACTTTTAAACAGACTCTTTAAGGCTGGTGCTAAGTTGCATACTAGCTATAACTTATAAACATTGGTGCCAGTTTGTATAGTCACAATGACACGTGAAGATTGGTACCAAGTTGCATCCTCACAATGACTTATGAAGATCAGTGCCGACATCTATAATTACAATATATTTACACGCTCAGTATACATATACTGTGATAAAATTGTTAATTTTTATGCATCTCATTAATATAACACATTTTGTGTTTGAATGATTCATGTTCCTTTCTTATATCTTTACGCGTCTTCTGAATCACAGATAAATGCCATGATTTTCATTTATTGAATCCACTGATCATCAATCCCCCCCCCCCATAAAAAGCTTCGAAAGTTCTTGCACTGTTGGTACATTTAACTGAATCCGGTTGCGAAAAGCAACTTATTATGCAATCAACCTGTCGAGGTGTTGACCTTTGAATGAGAGCCGTTCTTTCAGTAATGTAATAAATTTTGGAGATGCGCATTTGGTTATAGCGCCCCGTTTAAGGAATTCTTAGATTTGTGTGATTTTACTTGTTTGATTATTGGAATTCTGTGCAATGGAAATATTCTGTAGCCCGAAATAATTAGCCAATTATTAGGAGCAAACGTCACGGAGAGAAAGTGTTAGTGAGTTTCCATGATGCCATGGTCAGTGAGTAGCGAATTAGACCCAAACCGCATGACTGTCCCTCTCATAATGTAGTCCTTAATAAAATCTAGTAGTGTACCTTGGTGTTGTGACTGCATTGGCAGTATTTACGGTAGGAAACCGGTAAATTAAACAATGGAATAAAATGAAAAGG
>JAECUM010093643.1:0-75706 GCA_016617855.1 Megalonaias nervosa | reverse complement strand
GGTATGTGTGTGCTAGTATTTTCTAACTTTCTGCACCCCTCTTAGCATTGATCCTTTATTTTTGAAATATGTTTGGCACAAGAATAGAAACTATAACTACAATGGATTTCCATGATTAAAGGACTGTAAAACTGAGCCAAATGGAGTGTTTCCTTTGTTTCGATTCTCAAGTGCAATGTGGCATGATAGGATTAAACTAATGTATCTAAGAACACTCCCAGATACATGATTTCATAGATATAAAAACCATCTGTTACCCATGTACTGAAGAATAATGATGGAAGGGAAAGAAAAGACACCCATCCTAAATACTGTATCAAGTTGCATGATCATATGCAATATACCAGATTAAATTACCAGGTGTCACCATAATATGAGCTAAAGAGAAAAGTAAACATTAAAAGCCATGCTCCTGTTCATGTAGCTATATCACCTTGCTGAAATGAATACAACACTTGAACAAATGTAATCATGTTCGTGGGAGTCATAAAAGTGTAATGCCTTGTAGGTGATGTCCCTTACAATAGGGTGTGCTTTAAAGGCGAGGCACCTTATAACAGGGACTTATAGGTGCGGTAACTAATATAGCAGGGACTGCCTTAATGATGAAGCACCTTATATTAGGGACTGCCTTATTTGTGAGACACCTTATAAAAGGGACTGCTTTATAGGTGAGACACCTTATAAAAAGCACTGCCTTACTTAAGTGAGGCACCATATATTAGGGACTGCCTTATAGGTGAGACACCTTATATTAGGAACTGCCTTATCGGCAAGGCACCTTAAAAAAGGGACTGCCTTATTGGTGAGACACATTATATTTGGGAATGTCTTATAGGTGAGACACCTTATATTAGGGACTGCCTTACTGGCAAGGCACCTTATAAATGGGACTGCCTTGTTGGTGAGACACCTAATAAAAGGGACTGACTTCTAGATGAAGCACCTTGTATTAGGGATTGCCTTAAAGGTGACATCTTATAATGAAGTATTTTATACATAATATTACTATTACATAATGAAAAGGGATCCATGACCATATGTCTCTTACTGAAAAACCTTATCTTAAGGGAATACTGTACAAAGTGTGTGCAATAACACCGTGAGAAATCTACCTGTGTATACAACACCTCTAAATGTTAACAGGCTGAACAGCCCAGAGCCACTTTCAGGTCAGCCATTAAAAATAGTACAGTAGAACCTCTCTTGAAAGACCTCCCCTTCTGCCCAAAAAGTTATGGTCTCTCAAGACAGGTTTTCTCTCATAACAGGTCATACCACTATATAATCAATAAATCTGTGCATTGAGAATATGGTCTCTCAAGACAGGTGGTCTCACATAGCAGTGGTCCTTCAAAAAAGGCTTTACTGCGCCATTAAATTCTATACAACATCTCAAAATCTTAACAGGACTGAATAGCATAAACCCCGGTCAACCTTTTTTGGGGGTGGGGTTGGTTTGTTGGGGTTAACACTATTTTTCAGCACATGACAGACTGACTATACATTGCAGTCAGTATAACCACTGATCCATGGGAAGCTATTGGAAAGCTTTTTCAAACATCCATGATGGTTGAGCCAAGACTCACACAGACAGAGGTGAGGTGCATGGGTGATATATAGAATCTATGTTGGGGTTTGGACCGCGACAAGGAAATCCTAGTCAAGGGGTTACATTACTTGTCTCCCCACGAGGCTTGACAAGTGGGGAGACATATAATGTAACCCCGCGACTGGGATTTCCTTGTCTTGGTCCAAATCCCAATGTAGATTCTTTTTCTCACCCAATATTATCCTTTAAAGTAAGAAAGAATACTGTTACTTGTTCAGTATAGTTCACGCGCCAATGTTTACATGCGGTGCATTAATACAAATATGTTAATGAGGACTGTGGCGTGACGTGTCATCCGAAGTACAGTTTTTATGCGTGAGTCGAAACAAAATAACAACATTAAACATTGCATAGTTTTTAGGTATCATCACATTTAATATATGGATGTTATATGAAATTAACAATAAATACTTAATATTTACCACAAGAAAATGTTTCATTTTCATTAGTTCCAATTTAGAAAATTAAATTGTACATAATGAAACTGTACTCGGCCCACAGCCCTGTTGTAGTGTAAATACATGTAGCATGAGTGTCCGTGCTTGGGTTATTCGCGGGTAATTAGAGATCCCTGTCACTATCACTATTTTTAGAGGAGGTGAAACTGTTTGTTACATACTTGCGTTGTAATTAATATTGATTGTAAAAGTACCTCCATATATAAAAGACCCTCCAAATACGGACCCAGCTGATAACCATGTGCTAAACTTTCAAGTTCACTGATTCGTTGAAAATTTATTTTTCTCTCTTGGAAATATGGCAAGTGCTACAGTGAAATTTGCTTACGGATTAATGTGTTGACGGATAAATGATTCCTTCTGGCTGGTAAGTGCATTATTTGTCATTAAATATTTTAGGTATATTTTTGATTCAACTGGGGCACAATGGAGATGCTTAACAAAAATAGAATAAAGCATGTTTGACATAACACATTTCTGGCTGTTACTAAGTTTTCTGTAGTTGTTAACAGCGTTGGAAGAATATGAAGTGTATAGGTCTATAGGCTATGTGCATAGATCAGTGTTTTCTGTCAGAGTGCATTTCGCACAGCATTGAGAAATTTATCCTGTCTGTAGCACAGTCAATTTTCAGGTCAGCGTCATTAAATGTAGCTAATAGTATATAATTTGTTTCACACGAAGTATTCAAAAATAGTTAGGTAGCTTTAGCTACATTTAATGATGCTGACCTGAAAATGTACTGAGTCAGGCTTGCAGATAGGATAAAACTGATTATGCTGTGTGGAACGAACTATCGTAATACCAAAAAGCTCAACATCGTGTACGTGCATGTGTCTGTCTCTCTCTCGAAATGTTTTGTATGGTGTTTTCTCAAAAATGGAGAGTCCTTAAATTACTATGTTGTTTTGTTATATATTTGTTTGTTTGTTGTTGTTGTTGTTGTTGACATTGTTGTTTGATTTTAGAACAACTACGTCAGGCATAGCAGAAGACAACAAAGGTTTATTTTTTAAAAGTAGTCCCTAGCGTGTGGACAATGAGACCGAGACAACTGGACTGAGATAACCAGACTGAGATAAGAAAAGTAAGGTTAGCAAAACAGCTAGATTTCTCTGTTGCATGGGTAAGAAATAACAGGCCCCAGTCAGATAGTGCATAATGTACCATTAGCTCAGGGTCTATCTAGTCTGTTCATTTTACTAATGATTTGAAGCAACATGTTAAATAAAACCCCAGGAACTCAGATCGACATGTGCATCTTGCAGTGGCAATTCTGGGTGAAAGCTATTAGCAACTGAATGTACAGTAAAATGTGGAATGTTAACAGAATTAAGTACTGTTAGGAGTAATAACTTGAATATCACTTGATTATAAATCTGCTATTCCCCATAATGATGGGATGTTAGTATAATCTCATAATCCCTCAAACAATATTTAATTGAATTGAGTCATTCCAGTGTCAATGCTGATGCACAAGCATTTCAGCAGAGACAATTATAAAACTGACATTCACAACACCCCTACTTCCTTTGCCTAGCAGTTTTTTCAAGTGAGGCTGCTGATGTCCAGGTAAGTACCCATTTATGCACATACCACAAGTCAGGGATTTGGTTACTGTATATGTTGTAGTAAATTGGTGACAACACTTTAGCTGGTTTTTTTAATAGTGATAATTTTCAGCAATGACTTTTTTTTAAAAGACAAATCTCTTAAAAGACATTTTTATAATATGTAAAAGTGCATTTTTATCAATGTAATAAAAGCATTTCTATCATATGTAAAAGTGCATTTTTATCAATGTAAAAAAGGCATTTCTATCACATGTCAAAAAGGCATTTCTTTCACATGTAAAAATGCATTTTTATCAATGTAAAAAAGGCAAAGGCATTTCTATCACATGTAAAAAGGCATTCTGTCACATGTATAAAGTCATTTCTATCACAAAAAAAGCCAGCTGATGGTTTTGTTTTTTTTTTGGATATACTGCAGAACTGGTCTGCACATCTGCATCAAATATTTCATTATCATCAAACAGAAAAGCAATGGTTCATAAATTTTTGTCATGCAAAACTCCACAAGGAATAAGCTAAATTTTTTTCTGTGTTTCATGCTGGCCAGCAGCAATTTAATACATTTAGTGTTTGCTCCTTGAGTTTGTTAATGAACTTTTTGATGAAATACTAAATTTTGCACAGTAGCAATCTACATCTGCATGAACATTTTATTGGAGAATAACCAGACAAATTTTAATTGATATCTGTGGATATATTCATTCTTCTTCATGGAAGAAGCGGATCACTTCTTTTCACCTGGATTATATTGTTTTCTAGTTTACCAAATCATGAAGACAGTTGTGCAACACCATCTTCACCCCCCTCTTCCAAACCTACTTTGGTTCAGCTATTGCTACATAGGGGTTAGAGTTCCAGACCATTCAAATTTGTTTGCCAGTCTCACTGGCCAATAACTTGGACATCATTAATGCTTTATTAGGTACAAAAACAAATGACATTTTGGTTGAGCTGGATACTGTTGACGATGATTTTAAACCAACAACTGGATAAAGAGTATAGCTATCAATTACTGCAATTGATAGAATCGGATGGTGGTAGTTCGTTGTTATTTGTTTAACACGTTTTCAGCACCCGAAAGACTAAACATGGCACCAATGCAATGGTAGTGTCATAATGAATTGCTGCTCTGCTCCAGTTAAGAAAAAGAAAAAGCAAAAAAATCCCCAAGAAACAAAAGATAAGGAACCCATGACTAGAAGTAGAAATAAAACTGGGACTAAAAGAATCATTTTCAGATTGTGTCTGTACAATTATGTCTGATTCTACCATTCAAAAATGTCTCAAAATGAATAAGAAGATTTAAAAATTTAGCAATTTGTGTTGTCTTTCAGATTACACAAACCAGGACGTAATTTAATGGATGAATAAATCTATAAAATCGCAGTTGGTATTTATTTGACGTTTTTGACAAAAGGGCAGATGAAGCTGTCAAAGATAGAAATGTGAGGCTTATGTACAGAACCTAGACATGGCGCTGAATATTTTGATTAATTTAATAAAATCTTGTGCAGTTAACAGAAAATGTAACTGTCAATGTCACACCTGCTCCTTGGATTAATTTCTTGCATAATAAGATCGTATCTCTAAAAATTTCCAAAAAAAAATAGATGTGTTCTTGCTGCTGACTCACAAAACGGCTTCCTTCCCCCACCCCGCATTCACCAAACCTTACACCAGAACATGTTGTTACCGAGTTTTTTTGACCTAGTGGTTAGGTGGTCAAAATGTTTTTGATTTTTGAACTGATTATTTGTAGTAATGATATTAACTTCAGTAAAGACCTGGCTATAAGTTACAACCATTTTTGAAGAACCGTATAATTTACATATGTAGCAGTCATGCATCTTACAAGTTGGGTCCAACTGCAAACAAAAAAAGACCCTGATTTGCCACTGCATGATACACTGGTAGATTTGAGTCTATGTTGTTTTACTGATTACTTCTAACTGAATAGACCCAGATCTGCCAGTGCATTATGCAAAACAGTCATTGAAAATACAAAGGAAAAAAAACGGGGAAATTCTTAAAATGCAAGGTCAATAATTTTCCTACAAAAATGCTTCCTTTTAAGTAGTCCAAGGTGTTCTCAGGTGAAATGTAATGGAAAGCATCCCAAAGCAAACAGGCTGCCTTCTTTAGTGGTCTCTTGTGACTTGCAGGAGGGTAAACAGACTTATTTTATATCTCCGAGCCTCTGTGTGTGTGTGTGTGTGTGTGTGTGTTTTATTGCAGAAATGAGCCTCTACTATGGTATGTGAACTACCTGTCTTAATCTGATGTATTATTCTGAAGGCTCAGCCAGCTTTTCTTCAAAATGAGGCCATGAAACCATTAAATCTAAACTACAATTACTGACTAAACAACATTTTCTTGACAAACTAAGGAATGTGTACAAAATAATCTAAAAAAAATGCTATGAAGCTGCTACTCTTTTCTCTGAAGGTCTTCAGCATGATGTTCAATTCACCGTACCCCCCACCCCCACCCCAGATGGTATCCAAACAAACATTTAGTATATGATAAAATGATCAATTGTGTAAATTCTATTGGTAAACAGATGAGATTACTATGCCAGTAAATAGGTAAAACTGGCCTGTATCTGATAGAAAAAGTAAACTTTATACAGTATAGTAAAACCTAATTTTGAGAGACCAGGATCTGTTGATTATATAGTTTTATGACCTGTTATGAGAGACCACCTGTCTTGAGACATTTTTTGGCAGACAGGGTGGTCTTTCATGAGACATTCTACTGTATTTCTACCATGGTGAGACCAGAAGATCAGTCTGATAAATTTGTTGAGATATGGGGTGTTGGTATTATTATCAAAGATACATGTATTACAGATTTACAAAAGTCTGAATAAAATGGAGTGGTCCTGAAGGATGTATTTGTTATTAAGGTAGAAACTAAGGCTCAACATCAGTTAAATAAAGGTGTTTAAACTAGAATTTCTTTATTCCATGCACATGCACTTGTGCTGTAGTTCAAATGAATTCCGGTCATATTTTAGTTCATGTTTTTGTTATTACAAACTAGCTTATGCACATAAAAGTATCACTGAATTTCTCAGTATGTACAAATTAAACGTTTGAAAATAACAATTTTGGGTTTCATATCATTGTGTGAAGAAACCCCCCCCAAGTATTTAAAAAGTTGAAAGGTCAACAAATGATGCCAAATGTTTAAAATTTAACATGTGTGTGTGTCTGTGCATCCGTGTGTGTGTGTGTGTGAGAGAGAGAGAGAGAGAGAGAGAGAGAGAGAGAGAGAGAGAGAGAGAGAGAGACCATAAATTGGGTCTACATGGGAATTCAAATTCACTTTGCCACTCCACATTATGATAATGCATATCAACAGGTACAAGTCAAGATAAATCCAAAACAAATATCAATATTTCATTTATACTTCTGAACATATTCCAGAGTAAACAGATACAGCAATCAGCCTTCTTGTCCCAGGCTCTGAATCTGTTTACTTTGGATCTAATTGTGACCCTGTATTATTGATTATGCACAGTTAGTCAATGTCTGTTCTATTTTAAAGCATGTGTAATACAAAATAAATTTGATTTATTCCCCTTGTAGCTTATAATCACATTGATTTCATTTTTTTTTTTTAATTTTCATCAAAACTGAAACAAAACCCAGCAGTAAGTTTGACATAAACTAGTAAATTTTTGTGTATGGTACATTAGCATAATTTAGTTGCCTAATATATGTTTATGTCAGCATTATCTAACAATTGCAGAGCTACATTCATTCATGAAAAACATCATTTTGGCCATAATTATCTTTAGTCAAACCAATTTTTTTGTTGACAGTAATTGACATCATTCCAATCAGCCAATGAGCTGCATGTGTCCATTTCAACTTGACTAGAAGAGTTACAGGATATCAGGAAACTCGAAATACAATATCACAAAATGTCAAGATCGCTGTGACAAATACACAAAATATATTAATCAATTTTGGCAGATATATGACAAAACAGTAATGATAATTGATCACTTATTTAAAGAAGCCTGTTTTTATAAAACAAGGAAAGATACTGATAAACACTGAGATGCGTGAAAATGAGAGTATTAATGAAGTAAATGTCTAACCTGGTTAAACTTAGCTGTGACATCCCTTATATCTTCAGTAGGGCTGGGATGTCTGGACCCTGGGGTAGAAATAGTGTCTCCCATATGTTGGTGACAACTGTAGCTCCCTAGGAATATCTGCCAGCTTGCTTTCCAAGCTGCACAGTTATTACTGTTAGCATATATACACACAGAACACTATAACCACTATAGCACAAGACTCCACAGGCTGGCAGAGTTACTACACAGTACTGTATATTGGCAGGCAGTGGCAAAATATCCCATAATGCAACATGACATAGTGGAAGAGATAGAATGAAATAAGGAGTTGAGCAGTATCAGCTAACTACACATTCTTATAGTCTGTTTCTTTGGAAGTGCTTCTTGGAGTTGCTAGTATTTTTAGAAGCAGACATTACTTTTTAGTTCAAAACAATTTTATATTTTAGCATCTTTATATTGTTATTAAATGAGGCCTGATCAGTAATTTTGTTTTTGTTGTTGTTTGTGGGGTGGAGAGGCAATTTTACATTATTTCTCCCCTTTTACTAGTGCCTGTGCATTACTGAAGATGTACTTTGTTACAGTGGAACCTGTCTTAAAAGACAACCCCTTCTGCTAAAACATAATGGTCTCTCATGACAGGTGGTCTCTCATGACAGGTCATAACACTATATAATCAATAAATCTGTGCATGGAGAACCTGATCTCTCAAGACAGGTGGTCTCTCATAGCAGTGGTCTCTCAAGACAGGTTTTACTGTATTGTATATTTAAGTTATTTCTTAAAGAAAATATATCTAGACTGATATACTGTAGTAATACTTACTGATCTTTGACAAATTTTTCATCTTTTTTGATGGTGACATCATAAGCATCATGAAAAAGAAGACAAATTGATTGCGTGGAGTCGAGCAACAGTCCAATTATGGTGTCTAAGACAAGTTTTATTCAGTTCACTTTTGTTTGAAGAAAGTCTTGGAAATATCCTTAAGTTCAAATGGCTCTTTCTGGGCATTTTCGCATAAGTTTAACATGACAGCCATGTATTTGTCAAATTCAATATTAAAAGAAAAATTTAAGGGGCATCCCCTCCCCTTCCAATTTGGAAGAAAGGAGGAATTTCCTGAATATAGGAGATATTTTTGATGAAAAAATAAAGATGGGGTTGAAAATTTAATGTGCATTTTCACAAATGGTTGATTTTTTAAGCAAGAATTTTAAAAAATATTGTCTTGATCCCACAATTGTTTTGGGGTTTTTTTTTGTCACAGCTTATATCTTCTTTGAATGTATTTTATATTGAATAAGCCAGGGAAAACTTTGTTGTAAGATAGTCTTCTGGGATGTTTTTAACAACACTTCCATGTTTTGTTTACACTATATCATGATACGGGAACAAAGGCCAAGTGCTGTTACAAGGACACACCAAGGCAGCCAATGCAGGCTGACCTGGGTGGGCATCAAACTCATGACCTTTGGTTTACAAACCTGACACCCGTGCAATTGAGCTACAGAGATTCCCAGGCAAGATGGTAAAATGCTTCCCCTGTAGAACCATGAAAAACTTAAATGACACATTATAATAAGCAGTGTTCTCCCTGGGCCTTGATAGGTCTTGGGGTCTAAAATTGCCTACTGTGGTCACATTCTGGATGTCAGCTTGGCACCATTTTCAATTTGGAAAAACTAGACATTAAAAAGACATGCATCCAGTGGGTAGTGGCAACAAGATTCTTATGACTGTGATTGTGGCAGTCATATTGGATGTATGACTTGCATCCAACTGGCACCATTTCATTTAGAACCAACTAAATAGCATAAGAAGTTAAACGGTGAAAATGTTGTTGTTGTTGTAAGTTTTAAAACCATTTTTCAGCACAAGATAGGCTATACATGACAGCCAGTATAAATGGTGGAGGAAGAACCCGGGAAAATTCCGGAAAGAACTATGGACCCATGAGAAGCTACTGGTAAGCTTTCTCACATACCCACATCGGCCGAATCCAAGACTCAAACCCATGCAGACAGAGGTGAGATGTCAGTGATCCATAATGGTGAGCGCTTTAGACCACTCGGGGCCCTGAAAACCCCATGATGATACAACCATCCATTTGGGAGGAGCTGAGGTAAGGATATTCACAAGTCATGACTTTCCATTCGGAAGATGATGGCTACTGTGGTGGCCATATTTGACTTCAGATCACACTTTTTATTCAAGACCAACTAGAAAGTCTTTTAGTGAAAATCCCATGTTGATAAGACTATCCATTCAGAAGGAGCAGTCATAACAAGATTTTCAAGATGGATACTGGACTTCAGATCATCAAAGAAAAACTTAAAGACAACCTATACTGACACTGCTGACATATGCTCAACCCAAAACTAAGCGGCTGCACAAACACACACACCCCAACAGCTAAAAGAATGTCCCAGTCACATGATGATATTTAAATGAATTCTCCTTTACTTCTGAATTACGTAAACTTTATCACTTAATGTTCTTTCTTTTTTAAGGTTATGCATGGAACTAAGGTGCCCTAAGCTTAGTAAAGTGGTCATTAGAATGAATTACCACAACAGAAAATAAAATCAGGACTTTTTTAAAAACTGCTCGACTCTGCAATCCATAAACAACTATCAGAAACCCTCACCTCACATGTATAAACAACTATCAGAAGCCCCCACCCCAACCCAGCATGCATAAACAACTATCAGCAAGCACCCTCACCCAATACATAAACAACTGTTAGAAGCCCCCAAACATTTCTCTTCCAAATGAAATGATTCAACTATGAGTGAAATTGAAAATAAACATTACATTAATGATACAGTATACAGTAGCTAGGCAGATCCTTCTAAATACCACTAATGTTTTCCTGGGTCAACAGATTTTGGTGAAGACAGGTACAGCTGTATGTGCCTGTAACCTAATTTTGTACTTTGGTCCCTTCTGATAACAGCCCTATGATGCCACTGCACCTGCAATAATGGAGGTATCGTCATGCAGCCCATTACACTGCTTCGATGTTATTTTATTATTGCCATTCCAATAATGCAGAGCCCACTTCACTGCTTCAATGTTATTTTATTATTGCCACTCCAATAATGCACAGCCCACTTCACTGCTTCAATGTTATTTTATTATTGCCATAGTTCACTTACCGCATATACTTGCTTACGAGTCAAGACCTACAGCAAACTGCACAGACCCAGATATTATCGCATAATGCAATGACAGATCTTGATTTATGAAATTTGTCAGGAGTAACCAGTTGAACTAAGAACGCAGACCCTGATATGCTGGCCCTTTTATGCAATGGCAGATCAGAGTCTAGACTGTTTACACTTGGACTTAATTTATAAGTACATACAGTATATAATAGGACTTGACTGTTGAGAACCAGTTTTAATGAGGCTTCACATCATTCAAATAAGAAAATTAGATCTGGATCACCAAAAAGGCAAATACAAATCAAATCATGAATTTTACTGCAACAACACAGTGCACAGCCAAAGACAAAATATAATACAAATATGAGTTGTTCAGACTTGATGAAAATGGACGCAAAACACTTGCTAGTAAACATCCGAGGATAAAACAATACTAATGAACATTCACTCTAAGGCAAGTAATATTTAATATTTTCAATTATTAAAATACAAGTATCATGTAATGAATACCATAATAAAACAGATAAATGCAGTGCATACCATAGTCTATATGCATATCTTGATGGGAATATGGCATGATATCAAACTAATATTTGAATTTATAGTATTTTGTATGTACTGCAAACATCCACAGTTTCAAATGATGCACCCAGATTCATAAAATTTTGTTTTTCAAAAGTTTGCAGTTAGGAAGAAAGGTGTGAAAAACATTGGGTTTTTATTTTTTATTTTTGTTTAGTGTGTTTACCATTGATACCTTTATTAAATATGTTACCAGCTAAGCTTCAAAATAAGGATTGAAAAGGGTGACCCAAAACCTATGACTAAAAAAACAAAGATCTGTCCCAGCACAAAGTGCACAAAAAATTACTTTAGTCATGTATATAGTGTCCAATGTATACAGTAAATACAGTGTATGATTCATAAAGAGGAGAATTTATGAAAATGGTTGTGGTTGTGGTTGCTAAAGATTGAGTTTAATCTTCTAATCTCATTTCAGGAGCAAGTTATAATAAAAAGAAAATTTTTTTTTTCTGTGTGAATACCAGATATATTTCATCTTGTGGTACAAAAAATGATGATTTTGCCACTCCTTAAACTATCACATTTTTTATACCACACAATTAAATATATCCAGAATTAATGCAGTAATAGACTGTGTATAGTAAGTCAAAATTTGAATGAAAAAAGTACATGATGAATTCAGATTACCAATCTATACCCTGAAAATGCAACAAGGCAGACACTCAAATCCAGCTGGGTGATCTGACTGGACAGGAGTCCATTGGAATGCTGATCTGACTGGACAGGAGTCATGTGATAATTGATTGACATATTCTTCAGGAGTGAGAGGTCAATATTGGGCCTGATACCGCATTCACTAAACTTCTCAACCTGTACAATCACCAAAATTAGGGCAACAAGGATGACAATATTCACCCCAAATTTTCTGCAAAGATCTTTACTTGTTCACGGCTGTACCACTGTAAAGTCTACCCAGCCAACAAAAGAACTTCCCTGTTTTGGTGCTCTTGACTCAAGTGCATATTCTTGGTCAAATATTGAATCTGTTATGGAGTGTAAATGTTATATCGATCTAAGTTACTTAAATTACAATTGGTAATCAATATTATATGATCATTAATCATGTACAATCTAACAAGCCAGCATGTATATAGGACAATTATAAAACACAAGATTCTCCCCCCCCAACAACAACTATGATCTCCCAGTCTCCACCTGGACCTACTCTTTCAAGTTTGTAAATAGTTCAACCCCATCTTCACAAGTAAGGTTTCAATGTTAACCCTATCTATACCATGGCTAGCGACATCTACTGGATTTCATAGTTGTCTCCCTTAGTATGTAATGCTAACTAACCAGTAGCGTGCAACAGTGGTGCATTGTATATTGGCTGAAAATGGAAGAGGCAATTGACTTCAAAAAGGATGCTTTGTAAGTTTAACATTGAAAGTATGGCTACATACCTGAGAGAACCCATTACAGGTGAATTTGAGGGCAAAGATATATTTGTACAAAAATTGGACCGGCAGTGGAAAATTGCCTATGTACGAGTCCATTCCAATTGTGTGATCCCCTTCTCTTGATCATATAAGAACAGTGTTCAAATCTGAACAACCTGATTTTGACTGCATGTGGTGTCTTGCCACTCACAGAACTAAAGCACTGAAATATCTGATCAACCCACCAAGGTGTAGATATAGTTAACATAACTGGAACCTTGTCTAGCAAAGATGATTCAACCCTGGCTCTAGACCAAATTAGTATTACTTTAAATGTTGCAAATCTTTTTTTTATTCAGTGACAAATCCTGAGAGTCATATCTCTGTAGATTTTAGATGATGGAAGGCAAATAACAGAAAGTGGATTTTGTATGCCTCATGTGAAGTTTTCTAATATGGTTGCATTGAAATAAGACAAAACTTTGCAGGTATTCATTCATTCCCATACACACTAAGCATGATTTATGAGCTTTTTGACTTGAGTGCTAGCCTGATATATTAGACAAGGTTTTCACTGCTTGGGATAGGATTGTTTATTTATCTTTAAAGACTGCATGAAGTATACTTTTGTACCTTTTGTAATTGCAAACAAATAAATTAATCTTTTCATAAGTCCATAAACAAATGGCAAATACAGTAGTTATATTGACCCACAATGTCCCTGGAATCGAGTGATACAAATATTTTCTTTTCCGAAAAGATCACAAGAAGGAACTAGCTCTATCTTTAGAAATTCAGTATGCAAAAGACATCGATGACATTCTCTATGATACATATCGGATGCCTCTTTGGTTCCACTGCATCCCTTGAATACTGTGTTTATTATTTATTTTTAATCAAATACTTTGTAAACATCTATTTTATAGCAAGAAAATGCCTATTAACTACTATCACTGTAATCAATTTGAATACACATAATTTCATCTGTGGAGCAGGAATTAGAAAAACATTACATCTCATAATAAAACCTAAGAATATTTATACATATGGTATATATTAACTAAATAATGGATTTGTCTTGTTACCATATCTGACATGAGATACTCTGCGCTTAAGAAAGTTTAAGTTGGGTAAATTTTGTGAGGTTGATGCTCATCTTTATATTGATGATAAACACAACAAAACTATCATAAACAACATCAGATATATATGTAGTTCCCGTGTTGGCTCCCATTGTCAAAGCTGGAAGCTTTTTAGCTTTAGAGAAAGTGCACCGTCTCTCCCAATATGGTTATACTGAATAATGCATGTGAGAGATTCCCTTGTGAGATTGATTTAACCCATCAAGTTAAGTGGTAATGATAACATTAGACCTGCATAGTGGTAAGTATGTAGTAATGAGATATCAGATATGCATAGTGGAAAGGCATAGTGGTCATGAGATATCAGATATGCATAGTGGAAAGGCACAGTGGTCATGAGATATCAGATATATATAGTTGTAAGGCTTAGTAGTACTTATAAATCAGATATGCCTAGTTGCAAAACTGGTAAATGTGTCGTAATGAGATAACAGTTATGCATAGTGGTAAGTGTGGTAACAAGACCTAAAATATGCACAGTGGTAAGGTATGGTAACATAATACCACACATGCATAGTAGTATGCATTTGGTAACAAAACATCAAGTATGCATAGTTGCAAGGCATATAGTAAGTGTGTGGTGATGAGATGTTACATATACAGAGAGAAGTGGAAAGAATCTCAGCTGGGTTTTAGCAGCTGACTTCATTCCATAAGGCCATCATCTTCAATACCATGGGCCACATGGACCAAGAATGTAAGGTCTGTGGGCCACACATGATATATATATATATATATATATATATATATATATATAAGATAAGATAAGAATTCTTTATTTCAGACTACATAGTCCATACATCTAAATTAAAATACGGATATAAAGTAAAACATTGTAAACATAGAAGAACATATATATCATATTTACAAGTATACAGACACATCTACAACAATGGACTGTGCCCTGCATTGTTAAGAATGAAATTAAGTGGCACATTTAAAGAGTAATTTGTTCCATCTACTAATAATATGAGAATTTAAATGAATGTCATATATATATATATATATATATATATATATATATATATATATATATATTGTAGTAATTGCTGGTCACATTTGGCCTGTGGGCTTGCAGTTGGACCACTCTGCTATAAGGGATGCTGTGAATAATAAAATGTATTCAGTAAGACCAATAAGAGTAGGGTGTACAAATAAGGGATGTGGGGGTATTTGGGTCAATATGGTAATGGGATATGTGCTTGGTAAAGGCATGTGGGCCTGTTATGGTCAATATGGTAATAGGATGCAAATCATCTGCTTGAAAATAACCTGCCTATCAGATATCTGTAAAAGCTTAACTAATTATGACCACCACTTGAAGGCATATGAATGTAAATGTTGGATAAATGCAAGCATGATAAACATTTGCAGACACTGTTGGTAGTACAGGAGGATGAAAATGTACAGTACATATATACTCGCTTACAAGCTGAGTCCAACTGCAAAACTGCACACAGACCTGCCATTGCACAATGTACTGGCAGATCTGGATCTATCTATGCTGTTTGGAGTATCAGAGGAAGAACACTGGTGCATTATGTGATGCCAGATCAGGATTTATGTTGAATGCAGTTGTACTTGACTTGAAAACAAGTATATCCATTACTTCTTTTATGATAAGACCAGGAGACTTACCTTATAAGTGTTTAGTAAGGGAAGCGGTCAAGGGTATTCGGTGGGGTGGGTGGGAGTAGGTGTGTGTGTGTTCTTGTGTGTGTGAGTGTGTGTGCTTATTATGATATGATTACAGAACCAACGCACCAGATCAGAAACACTAAAATTATACCTCGGTAACACTAAGAAAAATTGTGATGGGAAGTAACTCATACAAGCATTTCCTTGGATTAACTTTCTTTCATGACCTAGACCTATGAATCCAGAAAGAACAGTTCCATTAAGTAAATCAATTTTACTTAGCACTTACTTACTTACTGCTACCAGTTGTTGCTTGGTGAAGGTGATGTCACATTATTATTTGTACAACAGGTGATCATTCCTTAGCTCAGTTAACTTACGAGGTTGAAAAAAATCGGCTAATTATAGAGGGAAGATAGTAATTTGAAGCTCTGATAATCTGAAAATCATTTGTTGGATTTAGCTGAAACTATGAAACAAGAAGTCCAAATATAATGTTAACATGTTTCTGCAACAAGATTTCTGTAATGCAACATATAGTGGAATTGTATATTTTGGATTGATGCAGAACACACCCACCACTACTTGTCATACCATACATACTTACATGTTGAGTCTTAACTGCAAACTGCACAAACCTTGATCTGCCATTGCATATTGTACCAGCAAATCCCCATCTATGCTGCCGTTAAGAGCAATCAGTAGAAAAAAATACAGACCCTTGACCACTGAACTTTTGACCACAAAAAAAGCTTCTTTCTTTCCCAGGTTGTGAGCCATTCACAAAACTTTGGTGAATATGCATTTGCCAAGAACAAAAATCTGCATGTAGGAAATTAAGTGCATGTGCAGCCTTTGAGCTGAAACCTTTTTTTTAGTCTGCAAAATTTAAAGCATTCTTCCTTACCCCAAATACATAAAAATATGGTTTCAATAGATGGTGGAATACTGATGTTACTGTGTGGAAATTAAACACAAAACAGGCCGATAGATCCATCTTATAAGATACATTTCCTGGTGGGGGAGGGGGATATAAAAACAGCAATACAACAATACCTCTCCTTACCTTAAAGATGCCAGCAATTCTGTCTAATGTATTTCAATACTTGTAATCCTGCAATTATGCATAAAATATATATGGGTCAATAATCCAGGAAACTGCTGGCAACTGTATGGCTATATTACACAACTCCATTTGTTTCTGATTAAAAAGTAATAATAAAGTTGGCAAAACTGGAGTCCTAACACTGATGAATTATTTACATGTTTTTTTTAAACTTTGAGATGTATACACCCAAACAAAGTAACCATATCTCAGGGCTTGTGTTTTGAGGTGATCGCTCTCATGTGCTGTCATGCTCCCCTCCCCAAATCTTGTTGTTCAAAAGATTTCCAGTTGTTTTCTGAGTGAACTTCTCAATTAATTTTTGTCCCAGATTTCATGTTTATATGTTCCAACATTTTGACATATGATGTCATGTGCCGTAAACGATGTCATAAATATTTGAGGAGAGTGAATAAGTCTCATCTACACTACCAGGAAAGCCATTTGCAGCTCTCCTGCATTTTACAAAACACAAAGCCTGTTATCTCAAAAGCATAAAATTGTACTTTTCTCAGTATGGAAATGCCCAACATAGTCAGAGACGATGTACAGGGCAAAGCTATTTTCCACTGGGTGTTCAATTTTCCACTGGGTGTTCAACTGTTGTTCAACTTTCCATGAGGTGTTTAATTTTCAGGGTTACTGCAATCACCAAGAAAATTGGCAATGCCTGAATAGAAAAATGGGTTGCAAACACTGTCTTGTAGGCTTTTGCCAGTCAATATACAGTAAGTATCAGGGACCAGGGTCCACAGTGAGAAAACTGTCAGCCAGCCTTTCAGTCCTACTGCTCTTGAACTTTGCTCTTTTGGCCCTAAAATCAATATATTTTTTTCCTTACCCCATGTACAAGTCATCCAGAAACTCTGATCCAGGTCTGTGATGTAGATCTAACGTTATTATGCTTACAATTTTTTCTTCTTTCAGCCAAAATGATCTTGACCTTTAGCCTTTAGACACCAAAATCTACTGAGATTCTGCAGTCTACTGAGGAGTTCTGTATTGAGGGACAATAATATTAAACTTAAGGGGGAATGTAACCCATCGAAACTACAGGAATGCTGACCTATAGCGTAATTTTTTCTAACTGATTCGTTGTTAAAAATTTTAAATGTAAGTAATGTAATACATTTCCCTCACTGTGGGAGACCTCCACATTAGGCAGTCCATTTTCATAACTCATATACAGTGTTATAGTGAGGAAATACTGTATTTGTGCTGAAACATTTTTTTTTCAACTGCACCCTTCTCAGTAACTGATAATACGAAAATCAAGTTCTGCAGCTAGTCTAAATTTTTACAGCTCGGACTTCTCTAGGAATTTTATGTAAATATCAAAGGAAAGTAATCAATATTAGCAATCTAACTCATCATCCCTGATGTTCTGGACTAAAACATATGCAAGTTTCTTGCTGAATATTGATCCCTCAGAAGGAATTACCAAATGGATCTATTCCATACTTCACCAAGGTGTATGGAAAGTACACTGCAAGCTAATGTGCCCCATGTTGTGGCTCATCATGAATAATATGAAACTGACAACCATAATTATAACTGATTGAATAATTGAACATGTGGTAAAACCAGAATGAGTACTTGTAGCAGTATTGGAGAATCAATATGAACTTGCTTACATGCAGTACAAACTTTCTTCAAGTGGGGTAGGTGAAAGGAAGTGATTTACATAATACTTGTACCAAATTAAATACTTGACGATTGAAGACCATAAAATATTCAAATGTGGGAGAAGCTGGTAAGAGTTAAAATAAACTTCTTTCAGTTGTTCCCTTTATGGCATAATGTACCATTTTTACAATGGGATAAAAGAGACTAAAATCAAAGGAAAAAAAATCAGATCGAAAAATGGCAGAAAAATCTACATGAAAATCTGATAACGTGTTTAACGTACCTAAACTGCAAACAGGACTGACCCAGTACCTAATACCTACTACAGATCTAAATATCTGTTAGGGCTCGGACTGGGGGGTGGGTGGGGTGGTGAGAGAGAGAGAGAGTTTTAAAATGTTACTTTGAGACATAATGACAACAAGGACATGCACCCAAAGCAGCCACTGGATAATGCACTGAAAGATTAATGTCTGTGCTGCTCACCTGACATCACATCTGTGAACAGGTCTCCTATAAAAGAGGTACAGTATTCATAATGGTCATGTGTCCTTTATTTATGACAGCTTATCCAGTCTGATCTTTTGAATAAACACATGGAATGGATGCCAAAACACTTTCATAAACAAAATTTTAAGGAATATATCTAGTCAAACATCAATATATGAAATCTAGCACTTCCATTAAAAAATTCATTCAGCAAGGTGTAGGTATTCACACAACGACTGGCAATACACACAACTGGGTAAGACAAAACAAAATGGCAGACAGCCTCCGCATTACAAGTTAAAACACAAATATCTTAAAGCTTTTAATTTTTTATATTAATGAGATACTGTGTAGTTTATTTATCCAACCCATAGATGGCTAGATTTTTGATTAAGCAATGATGATTCATCAGTAATTTGGCAGGATTTTGTCTGGTGCAAGGGAGATAACTGCTACAATTAGTATGCTGTTAACAATCATCTGCATAGCTAACAACTGCAGCTAAAAGATTTGCAAAGCACATTAACGATGAAGTTTTCCTCTAAGACAATCACAAACCAAAAATGATGAAATTTTTGTTTAACAGACTCGCAAGGCAAGCGAATGATGACGTTTTTCATCTAAGAGATTTGCAAAGCAGTCTGATAATGAAGTTTTCTTTACGAGATTTACAATGCATGGTAATGAAGTTTTCATTCAAGTAACTAGGTTTATTGGGTATTAAATGTTATATTTTACATTACAGGGTTGTATGGAATGGTATTACTGTCTTGAACCCAATACAAGCTTCGCCTTTAGTTCAGTATATTTTCGGTTAAAGGTGGTTATAACATTCTGTACACCCTGGTATGCCAACTGGTAACTAAAAGTATCCCCTTCCAACCTTTCTGGTAAGTGAAAAAAAAAAAGAGACAACTTCCAAAGTCTAAGTTTTTGACAGTTTTGAACACAAGCTTTGATTTAATTTGGACATTATGCCAATATAATACAGTTTAATAATATGTGAAATGGTAGTTGTTTAAACCTAATCACCTTGCCTTTTAAATGTCTCCATTACAATTAACTCTGCTGGCCTAGTGGTTTGAGGGTCTGCCTCTGATGTGGGAGGTCGCAGGTTTGAACCCTGGCTGAGCCATACCAAACACTTATAAAAATGGTACTAACAGCTGCCTTGCTAAGCGCTCAGCATTAAGAGGTTAGTGTTAGGACTGGTTGGTCTGGTGACAGGATAATGTGACTGGGTGGGATATCATGCTACATGTCTGTGGCATGATGCCCCAGTGCTAGACATCACTATAAACTGCCACACTGCCGGCATTGTAGCGATATGACTGAAAAATTGTCAAAGCTAGATTAAAAATCCAAAACACAAACACTATGACAATTAGCTGTATAAACTGCCCCAAAGATAGTTCTACATGAGCTCTATGTAGGACAGTTGACTGTTTATACATCCAACATTTTGTGGGTATAAAGTGATGCAGTTCTTTTTGTCATCTTCTAAGATTACTGAAAATCGTGTTGTTTGAAACACACGTGTCAGGGGTTTTGAGAGCAGTTGTTGTTGTTATGAGGTTTAATGCCATTTTTCAGCACAAGATAGGCTATACATGGCGGCCAGTATAAATGCTGGAGGAAGAACCAGGGAAAACCCCAGAAAGAACCCCGACCCATGATAAGCTAATGGCAAGATTTCTCATGTACCCACACTGGCCAAGCCTGAGACTTGAACCCATGCAGGCAGAGGTAAGATGGCAGTGATCTGTAATGGTGAGCACTTTAAACCACTCTGTTACTTGGGTCCCCGGTTTGGGAGTAAAAGAAATTGTGTTTTTAGCATGACACATATCATGGCAGGAATTGAATAGCACTATTCAAGCAATGTGTTATTAATTTCAAGCTTCATGACTTCAATGTTGTAAAATACACAATTAATTTCCTAACTAAAACAAGAAATCCTGAATAGAGCAACATGTTCAAGTGTTGTTTTTGTCATCTTCTAAGATTACAGAAAATCGTGTTTTTTGAAACACGACTGTGTCATGGGTTTGGAAGTATAAAATCATGTTTTTAGCATGACACATGTTATGGCAGGAATTGAATACTACTATTCAAGCAGTGTGTTATTAATTTCAAGCTTTGTGACTTCAATGTTGTAAAATATAAAATTAATTTCCTAACAGAAACAAGAAATCCTGAATAAAGCATAATGTTCAAGTTACCGGCTCCCTGCCAATTCTACTCCAATCTTCCCCATAACACCATGAAACCCCTTCCATCAGATGATACTCATATTTTCTTCCTCAAAGTTCTAGCCTTTTTTTGGCTTGAAAGAAAAAATGTTTCACTATGGAATCACACCTTTAACTAGAATTTAGCTCCATGTTTTATTCTCAATTACATTTAATATGTGGCTACTTGCTCGAAGAGTCCAACCATTTAATGGGGGGGGGCCAGCAATTGTTTTGCTCAATCATCTATGAAATAGCTTGAAAAATATTCTTGTTCCGATTTAAAGCCCCCCCCCCCATTAAATTGATTAAAAAATAAATTGAGGCAAGAAACTCCTGTTACCCCTCCAAAAATAAATGGCTAGTCCCTAATATTTCCATACCCAATAACAAACTCCCAGGTTCACCCTCCAAATTTAAATGGCTGGTCCCTAATATCACCATACCAAAAAACTCCATGCACTAAATAAATTGTATACAGGGCTACAAAGCTGTAGTCATCTCAATAATTTTTCAAGATCTGATCCTGTGGCAACATCAAACCCTCACCACCCCATGGCAACAACTATCACCACCCCATGGCAACATCAAACCCTCACCACCCTGTGGGAACAGCTATCTCTCACCACCCCCATGTTGCATGCCCCTGGGAATTACTTGAAATCCACCACATGACACACATCTGTCCTAATTTGTAGGCAAGCTTCCACTTGACATAAATTGTCAAGCAGAGTCTGGATCAATTTGCTTCTCTGTTTAGAAACTCTTATATACATGTATCTTAGCTCTAACCAGGCCTGCCTTTTTATGTGTTAGATCTTGCTAGAAAAATCAATACCCACAAGAATATATTTTATCTCCACTGAAATGCTATGGCTAAAGTATCAGACTGGGTCCCTAACTCCGTTAAAGTGCTGTGGCTAAAGTGTCAGACAGGGTCCCTAACAGACTCGATCAGCATTATAGTATACAAGTTGATATAGGCTGGTTGAGACATAATACATTTAAAGGTTTAATTCATGTAGAAACAGCCATGTACGCTTTTGCAAACACAATGGTTTTTGTGTTGTATTTGTTTGTTTTGTCTATGTTTTGTATATGCCTTTGAAAAAGACTCATTAAGAGTCGAAAGCGCTCAGGCTAGTAAGATACTAGTTTTGCACTGTTCGTCGTCAGTTTATTGCATTTATCTCAATCAATTCCTGACACACGTGATCCCTTGCTGGATCCAGTGCGCTTGAAAGTGCTGTTATTAGCCATATGATTTGTATTCTATATATATATATATATATATATATATATATATATATATATATATATATATATATATAGTAGGTATTTATAACTGCAAAAATGATGACTAAATTTTCATCTATGAAGTCAGAAGAATCCAAATTACCAAGTATCATAAAGATAAGCATGCAGAGAAATAAAAAAATATTATGTGTGGGAAATAGCTTCATGGCACCTGATAAAAACATGCAACTGTGACACTGTGCTAATCAATAAGTGAACACAGTAAATCAACATTACTGCTATCAATGGAAAGTAGTCAAGTAAGTACATCAATTTTAAACAAATCAATTATGGCTGTATATAAGGTCAAATGTGAGCCTAGTCTAAAATGAACAAATGGTATACATGTAGGCAAATATTAAATTCCTCATGCAGATGCAAGTGCAAATACTGTTAACTAATGTAACACTGGCACTGTGTGCTTACAAATATAATTTCATGGTAAATTTCATGGAACTTAAGCTCACCATGATGAATGGACACTGACAAAGTCATAGACAGGGTGCTATGACATGAATAAGTATTAGCTTTGTATCAGTTAATTTTGGGTTTGGGTTTTTGTGGGTTTAATCTTATTTTTCAGCACATGATGGGCTGTAAATTTCCATCCCATTTGCTTGACTTACTTAACTCAAGTGGTTATGATACACAAGGCATGCATGGCGTAGGTTCTGAGAAAATCGTGATGTTGTATTTCAATTTTTCAACCACCGTTTCCCTTCCATGATGCATGCTAGGATCAAGACATGGTCAATTAGAACTACTGTATGCATATTTGTCTTTTTTTTATGTTTTTTTTTTTAAACAAAACGTCTTATGCAAACTTATTAAGGCGTTGATATTTCACTGAATACAGTAATTCTTTTGGTCGTAAGTTCGTGGCTGGAATTCATGAAAAATTTCAACAGAAAACCTTCAAAGTTTTACCTGAAACTCTGTCATTCAGTAGCACGGTTTTAAGCATGCCGAAGCTTAAAAAATATGCAGGAACATCTTAATACTACACAAGTAAAACGCAGAAATTTTCATGCACGTGTGGTCTATAGAACTTTGGTGATACAGAGGAACCAACTATAACATTTTTCATTAAAGCACAAATTGAAATGTAACACAGTCATGTTATCTTCTGATCACTTGTTCTAACTATTATTCCCCGATGCTACTCAAAACATGTTCAAACCTGACAGAGATTAAAATCCAGGCATGTTTCGGAAGCATATAGCTTATAGGTCCTATTATTGTTCTTATTATTGTTCTTATTGTTGTTGTTATTGTTGTGGGGCTTAACGCCACTTTTCAGCACATGATAGGCTATACATGGCGGCCAGTATTAATGGTGGAGGAAGAAACCAGGAAATCCACAGAAAGAACCACCGACCCACGAGAAGCTACTGGCAAGCTTTCTCACATATCCACATTCGCCGAATCCTAGACTCAAACCCACGCAGACAGAGGTGAGATGGCAGTGATCCGTAACGGAGAGCGCTTTAGACCACTCGGCCACTCGGGGCCCCTATTGTTCTTACACAGAAATGATAATGTTCATCAAGAGTATGGGTATCTGAATCCTGACAATTTCATACAGTTGCAGGTAGTAAAATTATTACAAACCCTTGTCCCCGTATGCACACTTTCATCTGAATTTAGATTACATGTGCTGTATAGCAATAATCACATGTGCTGTACAGCAATATGGTAAGACATTATTGTGTGGTGGTTCCCACGGATTTTATCTCTGAGTTTACAGAAATTCCTCAAAGTCTGGAAAGCGTTTTTTTACTTGAAGGTAAGGATTGTTTATTACGATTTCACCTTCATTCTGATCAGTCAATCCATACACGGAAGCAGAAAAGTTTTTCTTCCCCCCCCCATTAAATTTCTCTGGAGTTGCTGGAATTGTATGAAGGTCAGATAATCCTCTAATACACCCTATCAAAATTAAAAAAAAAATTCTCTTATGCCTTGGGATAAATTTGTGAGTTTCTCTTACCTTCGCTGGCTTTTTTGGGGGTTTTGAATATGGCCGACTATCTTCTGGCACTTCTTCATGCTGTACTCCCATACATGAACACAGTTTGAGAAGTGATGACTTTCTTCTTGACCTACACGTATTTTCCTTCTCCATCGAAATGGTTCTGGTTTTTGACATAATTCAAGACTTTATTTCTGATAAGATCCCCGATCTGTGGCATTATCGGTGATTTACAGAATATAAGATCCAGAGCGTTTATAGTGAATGAACTGTTTGATTTAGTTAATGAAACAATCGTTGAAACTTTCAATCACCTAAAATAATCCTGAATTGCAGCAAAAACCTGTGCTATCTGTACAAAAAAAAAAAAAAATTATCCATCAGGAATCCATACATCAATACGCCACTGTGAAATGCTGTCTAAATGTTCATTTAAAATCATTTAATTTCATTGCATACTGCTCATGTTAAATGCCATGCATTCAAAGTTCATTCGTAATTATTTAACATTGGTGGATGTTGTGCAACTGTCAAATTTTTGGGTAGGGGAATGTCCATATTTTTCTAGACATGCACAGAAAATATAAACTCCAGCAATTCCTCTGCAGCAAAGAATGATCTCCCCATGAAATAATCCTTGCTATATCCGACACAATGTCATGTGGTGCAAATCTATATCAGAGAAAAAACACAAATTCCTTGTAGTACTGATACTGTCCAATGTCTCCTTGCCACTTTTACCAGTAACAGCCAACCATTCTGACTTCAGATGATAAAGCAGATTTATCAGATTACCTGTAAACACTTGTCATCGAGTGAGAGACACAAACGCTTGTCATTGAGTGCTTATTACAGTGTTATCTAAGTACATGCATTTGCATAAGACATCTGTTGTAGCTGAAAGGATGGGATGTAGAATGAACTGCAATGTGTCTTCATATCAGAGTCTTCCTATTAGTACAAACGTCATATCAGTACAGTACAGTGTTCATATCATTACAGACATCATATTGGTACAGTACAGACCACATATCAGTACAGTACAGTCTTCATATCAATACAGACTTCACAGCAGTACAGTACAGTCTTCATATCAGGACATTCTTCTTATCAGTGCTGACTTCATAGCAGTAAAGTACAGTCATTATCAGTACAGGCTTCATATTGGTACAGTAGTCTTCATAGCAGTACAGACTTCGTGTCAATATTGAAATTTTATAATCAACCAGCAGTAGAGTACATACATTTGGCACATCCTCATTCACATCTGAAAATTTATCATGTAATTTCAATTTTCATCTTCAGAAAATATAAAATCCAGAGATTAAAAACAAGTTCTGATCTTATACATCTTCATGTAATTTTACATCCCTTTTGAAATTCAATTTTTTAATATTAAATATGATTCATGTTTTCTTCAGCAGAGTGACTTTTCCATTAGGACTAATATACTTGATCAAGAACAAATTAATTAAATTCAAACAAAAACAATATGTCCAGACAGAATTCTGAAAAAAAGTTTCTGACCAAATTCTATTCCAACGAAACATTTTTAACCATTAGTGTAAAATTTAAACCCCATTTTTGCCTTCAAATCAGCTTTGTAAATGTTAATGATGTATGTATCATGACTAGATACCAAGGCTTCAGAACATTCTTCATATATGTATCATGATTAGGTATCAAGTTTTTAGAATATTCTCAATATATGTATCATAACTGAATATCAAGTTTTTAGAACATTCTTCATATATGTATCATGATTGAATATCAAGTTTTTAGAATATTCATCATATATGTATCATGACTGAATATCAATGCTTTAGAATAGTCTTCATATATGTATCATGATTAGATATCAAGTTCTTCATATATGTATCATGACTGAATATCAAGTTTTTAGAATATTCTTCATAACTGTATCATGACTGAACATCAATGTTTTAAAATATTCTTCATATATGTATCATAATTGAACATCAATATTTTAAGACATTCTTCGTATATGTATCATGACTGAATATCAGGTTTTTAGAATATTCTTTATATTATGACTGAATATCAAGAATTCAGAATATTCTTGATATACGTATCATGAATGAATATCAAGTTTTTAAAATATTCTCCATATATGTATCATGATTGAATATCAAATTTATAGAATATTCTTGACATGCATCATGACTAGATATCATGGCTTTAGAACATTCTTCATATATGTATCATGACTGGATATCAAAAGTTGTTAGAATAGTCTTCATATATGAATCATGATTGGATGTCACAGTTTTAGAATATTCTTCGAATGGCTGATGGTAATTCAATACAGTGGTCACTCCCTTTAATGCAATCTCCTTGAAAGGTGGATATGGTCAAATAAAATACCATGTATAGTGTACCCTTACTATAAGTTCACCCTTACATATAACACGTACCCTAATATGACTAATAATGGGACTGTTATATTGAGGAATCACTGTATTTAGCTTTCTAAAAAACAGCAAACAATTGTGAGGAAAGTGACTTTTCATTTTTGAGTCTGCAGCAATGTTCTTTTTCCTTATTAAAAGTCTATATCAGAATTTTCTATAAACAAATTTCACTCTTCATACTTGCCAGAATGTCCCAATAATGTCCCAAAATGTCTTTCTAATCTGCTGATAAAGTTGCAGAATATCACTATAACAACCCAGAATATATAATATCTCAGACAGTCCCTATAATGTCACAGAAGATCTCTATAATCTTGCTATAATGTCCCAGAATATCCCTATAATGTCCCAGAATGTCCATATAATATGTCTGGATAATGGAATATTTTACTTGTAAAACAATGAATAAATGTAGGCAGTCTGAAATATCTAAACTGTACTTCATTCCCAATATATTATTAAATCCAAGCTGCATATATCTTGTTCTCCTTCACTGAAGGCTTTGAAAGCTTTCAGACAAAGCCAAGGTCTTGTAACAATGAGGTTTGGCTCGTATGAATTCACTCCAAACAGAATATTTTTTATAGTCAACAAGATTAGCCAGACATTATCTGTTCTGAATAATGGTGTTTAACTTTGGTGCACATCAAGAGAAAAAAAATGAGTTAATGCCTGGATTTAAGTTACTTAGACATGAAGAAAAAATTAACACCTGGACTTGAAAAGTTACTTAGACATGAAGAACAAATTAATACCTGAATTTAAGTTACTTAGACGTGAAAAAAAAAATTAACACCTGGTCTAGTTGTTTCTTCATCATCATCATCAGTGCTGATGCTATGATTTTCCAATGACAACTTTTTTAACAACTATACTGCTGATAACATGCATCCTTAAGTTCTTATTGACTACAATTTAAAAAAAACAAAAAAACATTTAGCATGGAGTTTACTTTATCACTGTTCTTTTCAATCGCATCTTATAACATCCATTTTAATCCAAATGCATCTACAAAATACATCTTACTCCAAATGCATTTTACAACACCGAATCTATTTTAATCCAAATGAATCTTACAACACCTAATCTATTTTAATCCAAATAATCTTACAAGATTTAATCTTTTTTTAATCCAAATACATAAAAAAACATTTATTTTTACCTCAACTTTGGTGATGAAATACACAATTTCATGAATGCACCAAATACAAAATAAAATACTGTTTTCTCTGTGATAAAATTTACTGTCATAAGGTAAATATTTCTTGATACAAGTCCATTAAATAATATTTTTAAATATTAATTCAAAGTTACAGATTCATTCTAGTTTTCTGAATTTGAGTCGGTAAATCCTCAACATTCTATGGTATAGTTTATGAAGGTTGTCAGCGTTTCAGTTCAAAATTGTAACTATTATATGGAAAAATACCTTTAATTTGCTTTTACCTGAACCTGCAATTGTATGCTTCTTTTTTCTATCTATTACATTTAACATTAAAAAACAGTCAGCTGTAAAATTCATTATAGGAGTTCACTATTTTAATACTTTTGGCCTAAATTAAATAGATAACTGTAATGATGAAATTGCAGAGCATAACAAAATGAAGGGCTGAGAAGCATTTGAGAGTCTGAATTCTTTGGTAAGAAGTAGAAGTTATGGAGCTGATCACAAACAGAGTAACATTTCAGCCCACTTTTTTTGTTTCCAATTATATGTCTAGCATCTCAGTTGCAGACTTGTAAAGTTTTACAAATATGATACTTTTATACTCTGGCTATAAACAGTTTTATCACAGTACATTCCCCACCCCAGCCCTGAAGTGATATTTAAAAATATGTCCAGTTTGTACTTGATAATCAACAAATCCAAATGTATAAATTACCTTCATTGCACCCCTTTCGTGACACAAATCTGCTCAAAATAATAACAGCTTCCTTAAGTGTTATCTTTTGATCCAAGTTCTTGTAACCCTCATTTAGCTTGTACTTAAAATTCTTTTCAAAGGGTCCTGACATTTTTTGAATATGATTCATGTATTTGGGAAAATAATCTCACTTCCTGCTATTCCTTTTTGCTTTTAGCTTCTATGAGTGAAATTTTGAACTACATGTAACATTCATGAATCCTTGTGATTTCAACACATTCCTTGAATTCCAAATGTATCCTTTTATTTCAGTATACGATGCTATCTTGAATGAACATAAACACGATAAAATTTTTGATGGGGACTAAGATAATCTCGTTGATGAAAACATTTTACAAGGTTACCTATCAGGCACGGTATTTCGATAAAAAAATCTGTAAGAGCATCTGAACATTCATCCATTCAATGAAGACTTGAATTGCAGTTTTCTAATATCCAGCTATGGATTCAAGTGTCCAATTTATACAATATACCATAAACAAGGCATTTTTATTCCAATTTTAAATTTGCAACTACACAGTACTTGTACCACATCTTATATATCATTTCCTTTGAATAACCAACACCAATACAGCTTTCATTCCAAAAATAAATTACGCAGTGAAAAATCAAGAAAATGGCTCTAACCGCCAATTAACCCCCCCAAAATCTCACAATTTCTTGTACACTGACTCTTAACAAAGAAATCAAATAAAATTTTGTTCCACTGTTGTTTAGCCATTCATCTCTATTTACACGAGGAAAGAAACTATCATTGTTTCCTCAAATGGTGCGGTCAATTAAACAGAGTCCAACAGACATCAATAACAATGAAATTCCCAAATTGTATTTCATGATCAGATTGTAAACAAAGCAACTAGTTTTTGCCAAGGCTGCGGTGATCTGAATCCTAATTTCAACAATGAGGTGACTGTATTTGTTATCTAAAGAAAAGTGTTGATACCAAATCTAATACACAAAATTTATTCATCAATCCAGCCTTTATGAATGCTGTCCAATATTGCATTTATAATGTGTACCAAGCTGTTCTACATCAATACTCTACCATGTTTATCATGCTAAATGTACAATTATCCCATTCACAACATGCATTAAATTATTCAACAATTAACAGTCTACCTTTCTTTTAACATTCTGAAGTACTGAAAAACTTTTTGCAACTTGTCCACTGCACTTGTTCTTGCATTGATTAATTCATAATCCCAACACACATGTTGCACCATTTTTCAGCACTGTATAAAAGTAGCAAAGCAAATCTATTTGTTTTCCCCCATGTAAAAAAATGTATCTTCTGCATCTGTTCTTTTCCTGATTAATACACAATCAATAAACAACCCAATACACAACACATGTTGCTCCAATCTCTTCTCTGGGCGATCTGGCCCTTAAAAATAGCAACAAGCATAAACATCACCTCATTAAAACACATCTTGTCTTGTCTCCTTTTATTGATTATGGTTCAATTTTCTCTCTCAGCTGATCACCAAATGTCACTGACGTGTACAGGCTTCAATTCGATATCACGATCAGAATAGTTATAATAAGTAAATGATTACCTATAAATCATCTCATTCATGCTCATAGATTCCAATGCACGTGGAAATTGACTAGGTCCTGTTTCAATACACAGCAAGTAGCAAGAAAAACTATGTCTTTCCCATGAGGAGTCGAATCAAGAAAGCTTCTATAAATATCTAGGTTGAATTTATCCTGGTGATTTGCAAGCTTTGATTTGTGCTGCACCAATTTCCAACGGCTATACCAATTATTTTGCAAACAATGTCATCCAGGAATACAAAAACTAATACATTGAAATAATTTACACAATACTATACGTTATGCAAATACTGTCAACACTGTGTATTCCTTCCATCAAATATTCTAATTATGTATGGTCTGAATGAGAGTGTTAGCAAGCCATGATCAGTTATGAAAAACTAAATGCACATGTCTGTTTCTTTCAACATACACTACAAGCTGACATAAAGACGAAAACTTTCAAACCCAACTACTGAAAAATGTTTCTTTTCTTTCACTCAAAGTTTTAAATAATCATGCATCCAAAGCCAGTAATTTTATTTCAGACAGGACTAACAAAAAACACTCTTTGGAATGAAAGTGATCACTCTTTTTTTTATTGATGACATGTGTTATAAATAGTTACCCATTAACCTGGTTTGAAGACAGCAAGATTTTAAATTGGGCTTAAAATTTAAAATTAAAATTAAAATTTTCTTTAAAAAAAGGGAGATTTGTATCTTCCTTCTGTAAAATCACAAACAAATGAACAAAAATCCCACTGAAATTTTGAATCATTTCTTCCACTGCATATTCGTCTCTATATCTATTTTGTCCTTGTTCAGGAAGAACTAATTTAATCCAATAGGAAGACTTGAACTGAAGGTTGTCTCAATGATGTGAAGGTAAATGTTTTATCAAAGAATCCAAGCCATACTTTATTTCACAGTAAATACGTGAAGTTAAATTCTCTGCCAAAAAACACCCCAAAAACCCTCTAGCAAAGCTATAGTGCAACTGTTTAACGTCTCCACCATTTAGTAATTAATAACTGTGTCTTATCAATGTTCATAATCGTAACATCTCTCACCATGTGCAGTGGATCATTACAACATCAATACCACCAGAATCCACAATCTGTCCATTTGCAATGGTTTAAATCTAGACTGATACAAAACTGTACTCCATGTGCATCTGTTGTCAAAACCAATATAGACTGGTTTCCAAAATTATATTCAAGACTGCCACAGAAAGCTAATGAGATCAATCTTACACCATTCCTCTCTCTGATGTGAAATTGAGCAATACCAAAGGCAGCCAAAATGGAATGCAAACATTATAGTTACAGCCAGAGATTGATCAATTGATCTGGTGTCTTGTAAAACCTGTACTCAGATGCACTGCACAGCTCCAACAGCTGATCTGACAACAACTAAAGGATCTCCCTCACACATCACACATACACAGAGGTACCCCAACCTCTACAAGGTGAGAGTATAAAAATGCAGAGGAAGCCATCCACACAGAGGTCACCTTTTAATGCTGTCAATTCTCACCAGATATTAGTAGTTCCTTTAAAATGACACGGTTAATTTCCTTTAATCAGAATTATGATTTCTGCTTCTGATCTGTTCCCACCACCTTTACATGACAATTGTGGTTGTGACAATTGTGTAATCTTTTCAATTTTTCAGATTTTTAAACATAATCATTTAAGTTATTAAGAACACAATATAGTATAGTTTGCAAAGACAATATAGTATAGTTCACAAAGACATAATAGTATAGTTCACAAAGACAATATAGTATAGTTCATAAAGAAAAATAAACTTTAAACAGAAATAAAACACTACAATCTGAATCTGTAAAGTTACTTTGAAGTTTTGTTTAATAACATCTGATGCAAGTCTTGGAAAATGGATAAATACAGGAACTTTAGATGTCAGAAGTTTGTCAAATTTTGGGCCTGAGAAGAAAAAAAAAATGATAGTTTGATTCTGCCTCTGATTACAGTATGTACTTACTTATAAGATGAGTCCAACTGCAAACAACAGCGAACTTGATCTGCCAGATCATAATGCACCTGCATATCAGGGTCTTTGTTTGCTCTACTGATTACCCCTTACAAACTGCACAGACCCATATCTGTTGGTGCATTATGTGGCTGCAGATCTGGGTCCGTGTAGTTTGCAGTTGGTTTCATCTTATATGTGAACAATATGTACATCACCCTGACCGACCCTTCTCACTCATGAAACCATGTCTCAATGTATTACACTTTATTTGCCCATAATTGCCATACTGTGTACTCTAACATTTCCGGGGGCAGGGGTACAGTACAAATTCAAGAGATTTGTCTGTCTTTTTGTGTGTCTGTAAGGCTTTTCCCTCCCAACCTTCTGGATAAAACTTTATAGGGTCCTGGTAACAGAAAATGCTCAGATAATGAGAGCATTGTCTGCCTATCTTTACGTCTTGTCAGATTTCTGCTCCCATATTAGCCTGGTCTGCACCTTTCGGTCTTTTAGCCCTTTACCTAAAACAAGTATGTAAACTGCTTCTCTATCTGCTTGAATTTTCTAAGTGATTATGTTTCTATGCCTACCTCCTCATATCTATTTTTCAAGTATTTCCCATTAAGGATCATGACAGAATTTTTATCAAGTATGAATTGCAGTTACGCTTCCAAATAACACTTTCTTGCAAAATTTTAAAACCCGACACTCACCGCTTTAGCTCCCCACCTTACACACTTATGTATGTATACTGATGCAGTGAAGGGTTCCTTGACACTCTTGCATGTAACTATGGAGACAGTGCTGATGGAATTTGTCAAGCAAAAGCTCAGCTGATATTGATTTCTCCTACATTTCCATGTCTTCTGCTACAAGAGATCCCAATATGTCTTCTGCCACAAAAGGGATGCCAAAACTTCTACAGTAAATGGTCACGCACTCTCTCTTTCTGTCTCTTCTTCTGTCCATCCTTCCACCATTTTTACATGTCTTCTGCTACAAGAGTTGTCATAAAGTATTTTGTTACAAAGGGAATGCGCAAGATTTCAATGGTTACAGAGGGGGTCCTGGGTACATGTATTCTGCAGCAAAAGTTATTACAAAGGGAATGCCAATAGGAATAGCACAAGATTTCAGCAGCTACACAGGGGGCCCTGGGTGGCTAAGTGGTCTAGCGCATTTTACACATTTTCTGCTACAAGAGTTGTCATTATGTATTTTGTTACAAAGGGAATGCCAATAGGAGCAGCATAAGATTTCATCAGCTACAGAAGGGCTCTGGGTAGCTGAGTGGTCTAGAGCGTTTGCCTTTACCAATTACTGCCACCTCACCTCTGTCTGTGTGGTTCGAGTTTCAGGCTCGGCCAATGTGGGTATGTGAGAATGCTGATAGTAGCTTCCCGCGGGTCGGTGGTTCTTACTAGGGTTTTCCCAGGTTCCTCCTCCACCAAGTTATACTGGTTGCCATATATAGCCTATCTTGCACTGAGAAATGGCATTAAACCCTGAAATAACTAGCAGCAGCAGAGAAATTGTTCATCACACCGTCTCTCAATGCTTGTACAACATTTCTATCACACATCCAAGGTGCCCCTCAAAAGCTTCACAGGTGACTCTCACTTGATGCCAATATGATTTGCATGCTTTCATTTTAATGGCTCAGAAGCTTTACATTAGTGCTTAAATTCTGGTTTCTTAATTGTACCCTATATATAAAAACAAAGATGGGCATCTTTGCTTCCACGCAGTACGGAAGATATCGCTTCCTTAAGAGTGCTGCTTTCATGTTTTTCTTGATTAAATCCAGCAAGTACAGTACATTCTGATAGCTCCTAACATGCATTCAACAAATTTATCAGCTTTTATTGCTACATGCCACCATGAAAATCATGCATCCTCTCCAATAAGGGAATGAGGAATGCAAGTTTCAGTGTAAATGGGAGTACCCTCTTCTGATTGGATTACTCCAGTTACTTGTTCTAAGTACATTTTAAGACCAAGCAGAGGAAGGGAATCCCATGCATATTAAAGCTTCAACTCCCTTTCACATCAAAATATCTTATCTAAAAGCAATCATATATATATATATATATATATATATATACACATACACACACACACACACACACACACACACACACACACACATTTCACAGCTGTGGGACAGCTGCATGAATTCAGATTAATAAATGTAGGCTACTAAACTGGTACTTGACTCCGAAATGTGGGTACGTCTCCCCTCTCTCAAACAGGATGCAGCCAGTTATAAAAGCCTATTAAACCTATCCTAATTTAGAAGCTACAATTCAAATGTTCAACTGCTTGCATTTTTTGTTTTTACGAGTGGAGACAAAGTAAACTTTCAAAATCTTGTTGTCCATCGACTATTTTTAAAACCCATTATTTTACTGATAGTTCAATGTGCTTGATATCATCCAGAAATTGAAGAATTGAAAATCCTAATTTTACAGTTTCACATGTAATTTTTTCATTAACAGAATGCTCCATGTTATGCTGAATTGTTTTCTTCTTTATGGCCAAAATCAGATTACAAATACTGAAGTTTGTATCTTCTGATGCTGAAAGTTTATTAGAAATAAATCATAATGAAGCATTTCACTGACTTCTAATTTCAGCAATGTTTATATTGGGAATGATTTTGTTGCCAGGGGGTGGTTCGTACAATATGTGACAAGTATCTGACCTTCACCACCCACAAAATCATACAAGCAATACAAGTCTTTAAAAGTAACAAATTCAAGTCAGAAAATATCAGAGAAATATTTGGGCAATGAAATGGTACTAGTGCATGTTAAATGTGCTCGTTGGTTTTAGCAGCATCTTTCGCATATTAATTGCTTTAAAATTCCAAACAAACGGGAACCAATCACCTTTCCCAAGGGCACACCAAGGCTGCTGACCTAATCTGGCCTGGATGGGTATTAACTTGTGACCCTTAGATTATTTGACAGATGCTCTGCCAAATGAGCTTCCATGGTTTCCGCCGCACCATGGAAATGCAATGGTTGTACTCTAGGAAACAGTACATTAGAAGTTATGGTCACAGTAATGGGTTATATACAAAACAGCTCATCTTACGGAAAAGGAAACCATACCAAATATATGCTTTGTTTTATGTTTCGAAAATAATGCATGATGTTTTGGTTGAAATACAAACAGGAAATTTACCACTAAGGCCAAGTATCAAAAGCAAGATTTTCAGATGGCTGTGGCTGCTGCAATGAATGTAACAGCAGCACCATTTTCATTTAGGACCAACTAAACATCACAAGAAACCTTTTGGTGAAAACCCAATGTCAAAATGACTTTCTATTCAGGAGCAGTTATAACAAGATTTTCAGGATGTCTGTTGTGGTGGCCATTTTACAAGTCAAATAGGTGCCGATTTCATTTAGGTCTGACTTTCAGTTTTGGTTATGGCTGGGCAAGTCAAGCTTCATTCCAGCAGTTGTAACTTTATTGTTGTTGTTGTTGTTTATATTAACACCACTCATTTAAGAGTAATTTGCAGTACACATCTCTCTCTCTCTCTCTTTCTCTGATACTACTTTTATGTTGTGAGAGTCAAATCAGAACAGTCTTTACCTATTAGACTAAATTAATGACATTTTCTTTATAAAATAATTGTTACAAGGTTAAGTGTTATGAACCGAAGACTCAAGATCATTTGGTTGTGTGTTAAGATGGATGAATGAATGAGTGTAAAAGAGTGCCTCTTTCCTTCTAAATGATCAACAACACTAATGTACATTGTAATTTCATAAATTTAATACAAATTTCTTACCCATTATCTATGACTATCAGTAGTGTGAAATACACAGGCTTGTATTCAGATATCAAATGAAGATATTGCACATATTTTGACGGAAAGGATATGGTGTTTCAGTTCTAGAGGATGTGCATTGTATGAAAACAATTAAATAGTACTGGCAGTGGGGATATAAAGGCATTTACAAGAGGTGTGTGTGTGCGTGTGTGTGTGATTTGGATTTTGAACGTAGCTTTAACAGTTTTTCAGTCATATCACTATGGCACTTTATAGTGATGTCTAGTACTGAGGCATCATGCCTCAGACAAGTAGCATCATGTCCCGCCCATTCACATTATCCTGACACCAGACCGACCAGTCATAACACTAACTTCTTAATGTTGAGCACCAAGTGAGGCTGCTGCAAGTACCATTTTTATAAATCTTTGGTATGACTCATCCGGAGTTCAAACCCATGACCTCCTGCATTTGAGATGAATGTTCTAATCAGTTAGGCCACAGGAGCTTACAACGAATACAATGGATTGTTCAATTCTTCTGAACACTTTTCAGTATCAACTTCATAAAACAACAGCAAATTCAATGGATTGCTATCTTATTTTGGATAATTCCATCAACAGTTACAGAATATTATGTGCAATATAGGGACCAAATGATGATAATCCAGAATTTATTTTTCGGTAAAATCCAGTATCTTTTAGAAGACACAGGAGTCAATTATACAGCTTTTGTGGCAGTGTTGATTCAGATAATTTGGAAAGGATCTGACAAGAAAATATAACATCCAAATCAAAGCCGAGCAGGTCAAAGTTGGTTTTATGGATTCAAAGAATGCAACTGAATTGAATAACATTTGCTTACTGTTAAAAGATTATATATATATATATATATATATATATATATATATATATATATATATATATATATATATATATATATATATATATATATAGATGTTTCTAAATTTATAAATTGTATTTCTTTATTAGCTGGTGCCATATCAGCCCTTACAATTTCCTATGATATTGAATACCGTCCACATCACAACCTCACCACCTCTAAATATTAAACATTCATGAAAAAATGTAATATTTTAGAATGCACACTGAATCTTTCTTGACAGCATATGAATGTATACGTGTGAATGCCTTAATCTGCAGTGTGTAAATGTCAAATTGTTATTATGATGTATGAAATATTGTCTTCCTGAGCAACCAAAAAGACCGCTCCTGTGGCCTAGTGGTTACAGCGTCTGCCTCGGATGCAGCAGGTTGCAGGTTGGAACCCTGGCAGAGTCAAACAAAAGACTTACAAAATGGTACTAACATCTGCCTCGCTACGCGCTCGGCATTAAGAGGTTGGTGTTAGGACTGGTTGGCCTGGTGTCAGGATAATGTGACTGGGTGGGACATCATACTACATGTCTGCAGCATGATTCCCCAGTACTAGACATCACTATAAACTGCCTCAATGCAGACATTGTAGCGATATAACTGAAAAATTGTTAAAGCTACTTTAAAAATCTAAAACACACACACACACACACACACACACACACACACACAGAGCAACCAAAGAAAAGAAAATAGTCTTGTAAAAGAACTGTTGCGGAGTTTATATTACCATCAATCCTGAAAGCAATAAGATTTTCAAGACAGCTGCCCTGGTGGCCATATCTGGAGGTCAGATGAACATCATTTTTATTTAAGATCAACTACACATCAAAACAAATCTTCTGGTGAAAGCATATCAACAGGACTTTCCATTTAACAAACTTTTCAAGATGGTTCTCATGGTGGTCATTTTGCATGTCAATTATGCATCATTTTCATTAAGGACCAATTAGACATCATGAAAAGTCTTCTGGTGGACCCCCATGTTGATATCAGCATCCATTCTGAAAGCAATAAGATTTTCAAGATGACTGCCATGGTTGTCATATTGGAGGTCAGACAGACATCATGTTCATTTACAAACAAATCAGCATCATAACTAGTCTTCTGGTGAAAGCCCCATGTTGATATGACTTTCCATCCAGGCAAAGTAGCCATAACAAAATTTTATCATGGATGTCTGATTAACACTATTTTTCACTGGGGAACATCTAACCATCTTAAGTCTTTCAGCAAAATCCCCATGCAGGAGCTGTTGTTGTTGTTGTTGTTATAGGGTTTAACGCCATTTTTCAGCACAAGATAGGCTATATATGGCGGCCAGTATTAATGGTGGAGGAAGAACCCTGGAAAACCCCGGGAAGAACCACCGACCCACGAGAAGCTAATGGCAGGCTTTCTCACATACCCACATTAGCCGAGCCTGGACTCGAACTCACGCAGACAGAGGTGAGATGGCAGTGATCCGTAACAATCAGCGCTTTAGACCACTCGGCCACTCGGGGCCCCCTGCAGGAGCAGTGATAAAAAAAAATTTCAATATGGTCACTGTGATTGTGGCAATAATGGATGTCCAAGTGGCACGGTTTTTATTTAGGACCAACTAGATATCTCAAGTCTTTCTGTGAAAACCCCATGATATGACCATCCATTCAAGAGGAGTAGTGGCAAGATTTTGAAGATGGCCACTGTGGTGGCCATACTGGATGTCATAGTGGCACCATTTTTATTTACGACCAACTATAACTTCTGACGAATGTGTGTTTCATGGCAGTTCTTCATGTGGTGCAGGAACAGTAGTGATAACAAACTTGAGCTATTGGACTGATGATGGGACACATGATATCTAATGGACACTTGACCGATGACAGGCACATGACAGATGAAACACCACAGACAACAGTCCATCCCATCCTTCTGGTTTTATGATAAGTACAGCTAACAATCTCTGAATATGCTGCATTACTATCACCCTAGAACTAACTATATTACTGTAAAAGGAATTTTTTATTACAAATCAACTGGAACACTGGTAAATGCTGTTCTCAAAAAACTTATAATCTGAAAAGAAAAAACCCCAATCCTTTCGAGTTCTACAAAAATGTTATGCCGTGCACAAGAAGTACTTACCTGTTACTTGTCCATAAACATATGTCCAAAGCTGTCTGCAAACCTGTCTGCTGGGACACATTCATACCTGTCTGCTGGGACACATGACCAAGCCTGTCTACTGGGACACATGTTCAAACTTGTCTACTGGGACATGTCCAAACCTGTCTATTGGAACATGTGTCCAAATGTATCTATTGGAACACACGTCCAAATGTGTATACTGGGACATGTGTCTAAGCCTGTCTACAGGGACATGTGTCCAAACTCACCTACTGTGAAACATAGCAAAACTTGTCAAGAGATACTTGTCCAAGTTTGTTAAATACTGTACTGAAATTCACATCATTGTGTGAAATGCCGCTTCACAGCTGGAATAATCCTACACATCTCCCTTTTTCCCTGAATAACATTTTTAGATTTTGAATAATGCACAAAAAATAGTTTTCCTTCCAATGCTTTGTAAAATTCTGAGGATGTGACAAGAAATTATATTTGTCCAGTAGAAATTTATTCCAAGGAACCTTTCGAGCCATGCAGTTCAAATAAGATATCACACATAGAAAAATATGAATGTACTACTGTATATGTTCATTAGTCAAATTAAACATGGAAAAATGGCACAAAGACAAGGGTCTATCCTAGAAATGAACATTGACGGGTGAAATTTTGATCTTCATTTCTAAAATAGGCAAGAAATTTCTCAATATAGGTGCGGCATAATGAAGAAATACAAGTAGAGCCAGACATTTTGAAGCCTTGGTCAAAACAACATTTTGTACCTTGGGGTCTGATGTCATGTAAATCATGGTTGATAACATTCTGTACCTTGGGCTTTGATATCATATAAATCCAATATTCAAAAGACTGTTTGATTATTACATATCTGTTTACAGGGTTCAAACAATTAAAACCAAGAATACAAGCTCTCTCATTTCTATTTCTTAGAGTGAGCCAAAATCTTGAAAACAATCAACAACTTATTCATTTTAAGTACCAATTCTTTCCTAATAATAAACATTTTTAAAAAAAAGAGACATTTAAATGAAAGAAAAAAAAAACTTTCTTATCAGCCAGAGTTATATCCCATGTAGCATACAGGGAGATCATTTTCAGTGGAGGCAATTCAGGGGAGGCTATTTATTTATAAAAAGTTAACTCTCTTGTTACAATCAAGCATGGGCTCAATGACAGCACAGTATGGTAAACTACTGGTGTTACTGCTTCAAGCAAAAGTTACCATAAATTTTAACTTTTAATATTTCTGGAGATAACCTAAAGACTACACACAAATGTACCATCTTCAGAACACACAAATCACATTTATAATACTGATTTATGTCGGAAAACATTGTTTTTGGGTTTGTCAAAAAAATTATATTTTTGTCACTACTTCAATTTGTAAAAAGAGTTTAAGGATATTAAATTGCTTGTTGTTAGAAAATAGGCACAACTTCAACAACTAACTGGGGATAGAGAATAGGCAAAATTCGACAACTAATTGGGGAAGAAGTCCTGTTGTTTTCACAGAAGAATCGTTCATTGAATCTTTAAATTTGTGGTGTGTATCAATCATAAAATCCATAAAAATTGGTGGCCAACAAAAAATGGTCAAATCACAGTAGATCTGAATGAATAATTTAAAGGACAATGAAAAGGACAGCACAAAGGCCAGGGCCTGCATGTGAAGCCAATGATAAAAGCATTGTTGAAAATATTAACCAAAATGTTATTCTGTTAATAATGCCACTACTGCCAACAGAAAAGTGACTCCTCGGTCTCTCTTCCAACAAATGTGGGCTTGAAAAGAAAGAAAAAAACAACAAAGAAACAACAACAGACTGAGTGATTGCTCTTCTGCCATAGACAGGACAACAGAAAGATGGGTACACTGAGGTATTTGGCTCAAAAATTTCACTTAAAGTGTACATGTGAGCCAAATTTCACAAACATTTTCCAGTACATCGCCTGAAATAAAACAGAAATACAACATGCATTTTTCAGCTCCTCCTACCTTGGTGACCTCAAGCTTCCTTATGACTCGCCTTTCCATTTTTTCGCCTCGCTGTGCCTCTAGAATGGTTGCTGCATTTTTCTCTATCTTCTGACTGCTCAATTTTCTGACTGGGTTAGTCAGCCATTTCCTATAAATGAAAACAACTGGTTTTGAGTTTTCTCTAACAAAAGTATTGAGAATATTGATGTCTTGGTGGGCTGAAGTAATACTAACATTAGTAAGATTAGATGGAAGAACATACTGACATATTTATATATTCCTGATCCATTTTACTAATAATTAGTGTACATCCTAAAAAAAAAAAAAAAAAAATAATCTTGACAACATTATTCAAAATTTTCCTTTCTTTGTATGTCACTAGTGAATATATTAAATCTTGAAACATTAGTTGTGGAATTACTGTAATGTCTTCCTTTCAGAAGCATTTTTTGCCATATTTCAAGTATTACCATTAGTGAAACATTATCCAAGGGAGATAACTGCTACTGGGTCTAATCATTTACCTAAACTTGAAATACTTCCCTTGACATACAAACTAACAGGCCTTTGGATCTATACTTTGTTACTAAGTTTAGTAAGATCATACAGTTTGTTACTATTATTAGTAATACAAACTCTTTTTGGTACAAAAGAATGCATTGATATGGAGGAATTATCAAAGTTAAGTCAACTTAAGTTGCTATTTTTAAGTTATGCTATGGATGCTAGTCAAAGTGATGTTTCCTGCCCAGTCCCAGATTACATTATCATACTGCATTAGTGGTATGGTGCGACTCATTTGCTTCCTCAATAAAGCATGACACAATCAACTTACGGGGAGGCTAAATACATGGTTATATAATAGTAAATTTTGTTCATTATTTAATAATTCAAAATTTAATTGCAATTTTTAGAATTTTGTAATATGCAAAGTTTAACAGTCCTCAATGTAGGTGCCAGTAGAGCATGGAAAAAACTGGAGATTACTGACCAGGATTTTTGGTCAAGGTATGCAGTCTTGAACAAAAAACAGTGCAGAAACCATTATTTTCTGATTAAATTTCACAGGACTAGGACTTCTGATCTTTGACCCCTTAATCAACAGATTTTTTCACAGCCCTAAATGCAACCGTACAGGATACATGGTACTAATGGCATGGAAAAATGGGAACCAGCCTGGAAATGGGTGAACATTAAATAGAGTATATATGGGTTTGGCTGGCCAGGATTGGTTAATAATGTAAGTTATGTTTTAGGAAAAAGAATCTTTTGAGAGCTTATCCTAGTTGGAAGTGAAAAAAATAGAGACATTGTTTTATTGATGGAATTCCAGTCCTTTAACAGTCTTGAGTTTGGAACACTCATTACTAAAATTAGCACCTGACTCTTTGGTGCGGAATTGAAAGCACAGGTTTCAAACACATGCAGGTCCAGAAAATGCCATGGCTCATATCCTTTCCTCTACACAGAAGCTGACTTCCAGGTTTCATCTAAACTGATAAATAAAGGTTTGATCATGAGCACTCAGAAATTTTAAGTTACTGAATTTTTAATATCATGGTGTTTGCATAGGTTTACTATGGGAACTGAATTAGTACTGTTGAGTCCTACATGTGATCCTCCTGGCTGAGAGTTGTCTTCCACTGCTCACTGAAATCTCCAGCACATACATAATTATTGCATTTAAGTTTTTCCATTTTTATTCACACCTTGCTTCCAATGATGTATATTTTACATGAATACTGCCCATGATCATGTGACTGTGAATTTATACACTTATTGACAAAGGAATTATGTTCTTTGGTGAGAATGGAGACAACTTGCTAAGGAAAAAAAATCAGCATTCTAAATGATCATTCTTGGGATTTTAACTGGAGCTGATATGGATATGTGAACATTTAAGTATAAATTATATATATATTATTATATATTATATATTATACACTGAAGGAGCTTGGTATGGATTACTGCTATGGATACTGTCAGATCAGCTGATGACTGGCAAGTACACATTCGATTTAGGAACAAGTTACCAGTTTTCATATGCATTTATCTGTGCCAATAAATAATAATTTCTCTATCCAAAAAATTAGAATATATGCAATAAATGTTTAAAATATTTTTTTTTTAAAGATGGAACAAGCTGATAACTGCATCAGTGAAGTCAGTAGTTGTGTATATATTCCCGCTCCAATATGGCATAGCTCTGAGGATACACATACAGTATTTTCTCAAATTAATTTGACTTGTCTGCCTATAGCTAAATACAGTACACATCATGAATGGGTTCTGTGGACTCCAATCATCATGTTATAATAAAGTCTCACTCTACATACAGACTCCCAAAGAAGAACTTCCCAAATTCAATCCAGACTGTACCAACCTTGAAGGAATCATGGTACTAATTCAGTTCCCATAGTAAACCTATGGAAACACCATGATATTAAAAATTCAAGAACTTTAAATTTCTGAGTGCATATGATCAAACCTATATTTATTAGTATAGATGAAACCTGGATGACAGCTTCTGTGTAGAGTAAAGGATATGAGCCACGGCATTTTCTGGACCTGCATGTGTTTGAACATGTGCCTTCACAATTCCATACCAAAGAGTGCTAATTTCAGTAATGAGTGTTCCAAACTAAGGATTGTTAAAGGACTGAAATTCCATCAAAAAAACAATGTCTCTGTTTTTTAAAGTTACTACTAGGATAAGCTCTCAAAAGATTCTTTTTCCTACAAAAATAACTTTCATTATCAACCAATCCTGGCCACCCAAACCCATATATACTCTATTGTATGTATATACTCTATTGTTATGTTCACCCATTTCCAGGCTGGTTCCCATATTTCAATACAATCAGTAGCATGTGTCTTAAACACTTCTGGCTGGCAGTCAGCAACCTGAATCTACCTATACAGGCAGGGAACAATTTAAACCTTTGGTTGACTCACTAAAGTTGTATTAACAATACTACAATGCAGACAATGAAAGGACATTTTTCATTCTTAAGAAAATTCAGACCGACTCCACAGGAAACATGGATCCAGTATCAGTACATCATCTCTTAACTGTTAAAGTCAACAATGATGAGGACTGTCACAATATAATCAGACAATGATCTCCTAAGAGATGCTAAATGTGCTCATGGTACATATAAGGAGAGTATGAATAGCAACAAATCAGCGTGAAAGGACTTTCGTGTTGATATGATAAGCAAATGTTTAAAAAATGAAATTTCGATATGATATGCAAATTTGAAAAAAAAATGAAGTTTGTTTAATAGTTGTCATTTACATTTGCATGCTAAAAATTGGGTCAATGAAAAGCCTCCCTTTTCCTGAAGTTAAAACTCCTGACCAAACTGCAAATTTGATCTGTCCCATACCAACCTCTCTTTTCTATTACATGTTTATGCAAGCCATCCCAAAAAGTCTGGTCAAGGAACTTATTCTAAAACAGAAGTTACTGTGCAAAAGAGTCAAAATGACCTTTGACCCCAAAATTAATAGACCTCTCTCATACCTTCAGTGCAAGAGTTATTCATTTTATAAAACCATTTTTCTTCTTTCATACACAGTGACCATGACCTCTAAACTTTGATCACCAAATCAACCTGCTTCTTTCTTACATGGGACTGAGTCATCCATAAACTCTGATGAAGACACAAAGTCAAGAACTAAACCTTTTGTGCAGAAGCATTTTTCTTCTTTCAGTCACAGTTACCTTTGACCTGCTGACCCCCAAATCGTAAGTTTCTTCCTTACCATGTGATGTACGCCATCCACAAAGTCTAGTGAGTGTAGATGATGGAGAACTCGAGATATCGTGTGGAAATGAAATACATAACAGATGGATGGATGGATTGACAAACAGACATATATCATAACATAATATGCTGCCCTTTAATTTGGGTGTATAAAATATCAAGGACATTACATCTCACAGTATCATGTTCCCATTTCAAACATTCTGTCCATTTTAAAGAGTTAGCCAGTTTTGAGAGATTTGATATTATTAGGACTTTTGTGTTGATATGATAAGCAAATGTTTAAAAAATGAAATTTCGATATGATATGTTCCCATTGAACAAAACAGGTGGCCATCTACAAAGGAAGCCAGTTTACAGAGTGAACAGTTTGGGAAGGTTCTACTGTGTATCACATAGCACTGAATCTATGAATGCATAGCCAGCAAAGTGCTTGACAGTACCTTCAATGCACAGTTGCTGAGAAATAGAAAATCCTCACTTCAAAATGCATCTCCCCTTACCTGAAGCTACTAGAGCGCCTCTTTGTGACGGGTGAACTTCCTGATATGTTCAGCGAGGCCATGGAGGCACTTGGACTGTGATCAGGTGATTCTGAAAATAAATTATTGACAGCGTCAGACTTTTCTGACAACCATTTTTTAAACTTAGCTTTACAATATACACTCTTGCAACTTGTGTAAGCATGTCCATACAATGCTATTATCTTGGTGAAGAATGTTCAATACAGAGGAGTGAACCAGGGGAACACCTTTTATGACCAATGACTTTCCCTTGTGCATGGCAGAACCAGGGATCAAACTTGAAACCATCAATGTTTATGCAATTGTATTCACCTTGCTATCCTGATCCATGGTGTAGGATGGTCATTACAGTGGGATAAACTAAGGAAACACCTTGGATGAGCTATGAATCGAACGAGTGCATGGTAGAACCAGGATCAAACTTGAAACCGCCAATTTGTGAAGCAAAGCATATTGACCACCTGATACCCAGAACTATAATGATGAATATGCTAACCACAAACTGTATAGACCTGGATCTGCTGCTGCACAATGTACCAGATGATCTGGGTCTATGTAGTTTGTTAGGAGTAATGAGTATAACAATAACAAACTCTAATCAGTCAGTGCTTTATGTGATGGCAGATCAAGGTCTCTGTTGTCTGCAGATGGACTAGACTTGTAACTGAATACAAGGTACCAGTGAAAACAGTTTTTGCTTAATCCTGCTAATGTTTTTGTCCAAAAACATCCATGAAGTGAAAAAAAACAAACATGCAAACAAATTGAAAAATTGTTGTAATGGCTTGAATATCGTACCAAATCATCAACTTGTGACTGTGATAAAGTGTGTAAAATTTCATGACTCTTTGTTCAACAGTTTTTGTGCTATAGTGCTAAAATGGGTTTTAGATGGATGGACAGCAATAAAGCAATATGTACCCCTTCTGGTTTTGTGGTGGGGAATAAAACTCAAACCAAACCGTTTTGATAATGTGGCCACTCATTTAATTAAAAGACCTCAGCTTCAATAATGATGGCATCGATTTAGTAAGAAAAGATTTAGAAAAAAAACCCTAACATTGTGGTTAATAAACAGCATGGATGAATGTACAGATGAAAATGCATATGGATGTTACAGTGACTGCTGTGTCAAACAAAAACGGCCTCGATAAAAATTATTTTTGTACTGAAAGCATAGTAAATCTGAAATTAATTTCATTTCATATGCATAGAAAAATTAATATAAATATTATGAATTCAGATTTGGTATTGTTTAAAAAAAAACGCATTTACAGTTAAAATCATGTCTTCCTGCAGATTACTATTAGTTTAACAGTTGCTGATCGTTTCATAAAAGACCCTCACCTCACCCCAAAACATTTGCCATATTTAATCAGGCAATATCAGACCTGGTGATTAACTAATCAACCTCTGACATGCAGTGCCAAGACCTTCTATCATATCAACCCCAACCTGTCAATTATACCACATGTATTACTATCTGATACACTTAAATACATATTAAACAGTGCAAACTTTTAGGCCACCTCTCTGAATGAAGCTATTTAAGACACAAAATTGCCAGAATTCAATTAAAATTAACCAGCAGGGGAGACTGTTATGATACCCGCCCCCCTCCCCTGAATAAACTATAAAAACTTACCAAAGCATGCCAATAATGGATTACAACAGTCTTGATCAAGAATTTATAAAAGAAAATATATTTGTTGAATTATTCCTGCTAATTCAGTAGTTTAGTAATTACATAAGCAATAATATTTTCAAGTTATGTAGAGAATATTAAATATTAAATATTAAATCTATATGAAATATCCAATATTAAATCAATATGAAATACGTTAGGACTGACAGTAACTGATTCTTTTCTAAAGGATTAAATGTCATGGCTGGGTATTTATCAAAGTGTAAATTAAGCCTAATCAGCAATGAAAATAAAGTTAAAAAAAAAATATTTAAAAACTGTGACCCAATATTTAGCGATGCTTAAAAAATTCTAGACCAGTATCAGGTGATTGCTAATATCCAATCATATTGGAGATAAAAATAATTGGTGTGTGTGTGTGTGTGTGGGTGATTTGGATTTTTTACGTAGCTTTAACATTTTTTTCAGTCATATCGCTATGATGTCTGCAGTGTGGCAGTTTATAGTGATGTCTAGCACTGGGGAATCATGCCGCAGACATGTAGCATGATGTCCCACAAAGTCACATTATCCTGACACCTGGCCTACCAGTCCTAACACTAACCTCTTAATGCTGAGCGCCTAGTGAGGCACCTGTTAGTACCATTTTATAAGTCTTTGGCATGACTCGGCTGGGGTCGAACCCATGACCTCCCACATCCGAGGCGGATGCTCTAACCACTAGGCTACCGGAGCGGTTAAAATAATTGGAATTATAAGAATGTAAAAAAAAAAAAAGTCAGACATGACTTGAGGATCAAAACCCTTTATTCTGGTATCCACTAATATAAAGTACATGCTGGAAGTGTTCGGATATTGATCTTAAAGCACCCCCAGTTTTCTGGGCTGGTTCTGTCATTGTGTTCATCAGTAACATAATGAAGTCTCCTTTAAGTAAAACATATAACAAGACCAATTATGGGAGTACCAGAACTCTGCAATTTCTGATCGTATTTATAACCAATTACTTACAGCAATGTTAAAAGCAATCTGATGAAATTCCAAGAGAACAGATGATTTAAGACTGTGATCTGACTACCATTTATAGCAGCCATTTGTAATACTATATACCAATACCAGGCAGCCATTTGTAATATTATACACCAATACCAAGCAGCCATTTGTAGTACTATATACCAATACCAGGCAGTCATTTGTAATACTATATACCAGGGACGGGCAACATACGGCCCGCGGGCCTGACCTGGCCCGCGACGGGATTTTGACTGGCCCGCGGTCACATCCGGCTGCAATCTCCTACTACTTTCTTACTGCGTCGCAGTAACAGTGACTGCTAGTTATTCTTTTAGTAATCCGGCCCACCAAGAACTTCATTTTCCCATATCCAGCCCGCCGACTAGAGAAGTTGCCCACCACTGCTATATACCAATACCAGGCAGCCATTTTTAGTAGTATATACCAATACCAGGCAGCCATTTGTAATACTATATACCAATACCAGGCAGCCATTTGTAGTACTATATACCAACAGTACTATATACCAATACCAGGCAGCCATTTGTAGTACTATATACCAATACTAGGCAGCCATTTGTAGTACTATATAACAATACCAGGCAGCCATTTGTAATCTATATAACAATACCAGGCAGCCAATTGTAGTACTATATACCAATACCAGGCAGCCATTTGTAGTACTATATACCAATACCAGGCAGCCATTTGTAACACTATATACCAATACCAGGCAGCCATTTGTAATACTATATACCAATACCAGGAAGCCATTTGTAGTACTATATACCAATACCAGGCAGCCATTTGTAATCTATATACCAATACCAGGCAGCCATTTGTAGTACTATATACCAATACCAGGCAGCCATTTGTAACACTATATACCAATACCAGGCAGCCATTTGTAGTACTGTATACCAATACCAGGCAGCCATTTATAATACTATATGCCAATACCAGGCAGCCATTTGTAATACTATACACCAATACCAGGCAGCCATTTGTAATACTATATACCAATACCAGGCAGCCATTTGTAATACTATATACCAATACCAGGAAGCCATTTGTAGTACTATATACCAATACCAGGCAGCCATTTGTAATCTATATACCAATACCAGGCAGCCATTTGTAATCTATATGCCAATACCAGGCAGCCATTTGTAATACTATACACCAATACCAGGCAGCCATTTATAATACTATATACCAATACCAGGCAGCCATTTGTAATACTATATACCAATACCAGGAAGCCATTTGTAGTACTATATACCAATACCAAGCAGCCATTTGTAATCTATATACCAATACCAGGCAGCCATTTGTAATCTATATGCCAATACCAGGCAGCCATTTGTAATCTATATGCCAATACCAGGCAGCCATTTGTAAAACTATACACCAATACCAGGCAGCCATTTGTAATACTATATATCAATACCAGGCAGCCATTTGTAATACTATGTACCAATACCAGGCAGCCATTTGTAATACTATATACCAATACCAGGCAGCCATTTGTAATACTATATACCAATACCAGGCAGCCATTTGTAGTACTATATACCAATACCAGGCAGCCATTTGTAATACTATATACCAATATTAGGATGTGCATTGCCACTATGCATACAGTAAAAGTTAAACCCATAAACCAAATGAAGAGCAATGCAAACCAAACTGAAACACCAGATATCGGCAATACAAAAAAGCAAGATCACTGACAAATTGATCATGCTAATATTCCAGGAACTGGACGACAAAAAACGGCAAGGTGAGCTTAAAACTAGACCTTTCCCTTGACCTTGAAGAAAGGACTCCAACTGTGGTAGGCAACTATTTGGTGACAGATAAGTGTACAAAACTAAGTGTTATTAATTTATTTCAAATTGCATTAAAGTTAAAGCGCTCCTCAGTTATCGATACTTTCCTCAAGACTGAATCATCTTTCTGGTCCCAATTAAATGTGTTCTTTTTCAAGGAACTTCAACTCTGTAAAGTGAAACCCCTCTACTCCAAAAACGCTCAGAAATGTTGGGTCCCAAATGTAAATTTTATACCAAATAATTGTTTGTTTTTGTTAGCTTTAATGGTACTTTTAACACATTATTGGTTATACCATACTAAGGAAATCTGAACTAAGTAAAGTAAAACCTGTTATGAGAGACCACCCCTTCTGCCAACAAAAAACGGCCTCTCAAGAGAGGTGGTCTCTCACAGCAGGTTTGTACAAAAAGACAAGTTTCCAAGGTCCAGTTTCAGAACAATTAAAAGAAATATAACCACAATCACTATACATATATTCTATTCCTTTCTAATAGTCCTTGCTAAAATAGTGTACATATTCATCTAAAAACAAAATTATATAGCAATAAAGATATACTTCTATCATTAAACATGAAATCACATTTACATTTGAAGATCACATACATTAGCATATGAAATCGTTTCTGATTTACTCCTTTTCCTTTATGACAACCTAAATTTGTTTTAACGACGTTTACCCTGCTTTTTTGTGAGTGGTCTGCTCTTTTTCAATTATTTCAGTTACAATAATTATTTTCTCCAGCCTTAAAATTTGTCTCTTTTTAGTTGGAGGTTTGTCCATTGTTATTAAGGTTCTAGGTGTTAACATTATTAGTGCTCAGTTGTAATATCGAACGTAATGACGGTTTTGACTGGGCTTTGGGAAAATATGAAAAATCTATACATCTGCATTGCATATCTAACAATGAAATAAAAAGAAACAATTATATCATCCAGAAATAGAACCATTTACTCAGAGACAAAAGTGAACAGCTTCATTCAAAGACAAACAGGGATTAACTCTATAAACAAAGTATGTAACCTGGTCGTACCTATGTGAATAGATGACAGCTTTGATTGGGATGTAATCACATAACATAGGGGAAAAAAACAACAACATCACAAGTCTTGAACACCATCAATCAAGTCCCACAAATGATTCTCTCTTGCTGGTTTAATAGGCAATGACCTTATTCACCCCCAGCCAATATGGATTAACTATAAGCATACTACACAATTTTAGATATCAGTAGCCAGCCTATTTTTTTTTTTTTTTAGAATGGTATCAGCAGTTGTTGTTACAGGGATTAAATAAAGGTTGGTGGATTATATCCTTGTTTTTGCGATCTGTCATTCATGGCAGTGTCGAAATGCATATTTTGCCAAGACATTGTGGTCGCTGGTCGCGTTCAGCAGGTGGTCACTCACGACAGAGCATTTATATAATAAAATTGATCTGTGCATTACGATTGTGGTCAGAAATGACAGGTGGTCGCTCATAGCAGAGGTCACTCATAACAGTTTTTACTGTACCTTTCACAGAGCACACAGAGGCAGCTGACCCGTGTTGGCCTGGTCAGGTATCACACCTGCGATCCTTGGATATGAGTCTGATGCTCTATCAACTGAGCTACAGCAGCTCCTATACCAAATGTACCCTCTAAAAACTTTATACTAAATGTACCCTTTAAAAACTTTTTACCAAATGTACCCTCTAAAAACTTTATACCAAATATACCCTCTAAAAACTTTATACCAAATGTACCCTTTAAAAACTTTGTACCAAATGTACCCTCAAAAAACTTTATACCAAATGTACCCTCTAAAAACTTTATACCAGATGGGCCCTTTAAAAACTTTATACCAAATGTACCCTCTAAAAACTTTGTACCAAATGTACCCTCTAAAAACTTTCTACCAAATGGGCCCTTTAAAAACTTTATACCAAATGGACCCTTTAAAAACTTTATACCAAATGTACCCTTTAAAAACTTTATACCAAATGGACCCTTTAAAAACTTTATACCAAATGGGCTCTTTAAAAACTTTATACCAAAATGGCTATCTAAAATACATTATACCAAATGGGCTCTCTAAAAAAACTTAAGCTGAGCAGGTGACCAACTAACCTTATCAAACAAAAAAAAGTGTTTCCCATTGCACTGGTTTTAAAATTAGGGTAGGTAGTTTTTGCTTTTTTTAACATTATTTCTGATTAGTATATATAATGCACAAAGTGCTTAAAGTACTGCACAAAAGTGACTCAATTATATGCACAAATCAAGTTGGGGAATTTATAAACAATTTAAAAACAAAAATAATTTACATTTTTTTTAACCTGGGAATAAAAAGTGCTAGGGTTGTCAACAAAAAACAGGGATGGTCGGCCAACTGGAAACACTTTTTTATGTGCCTTACACAGATAATATCTATGCAGAATTAAGTAAAAGCAACACACAGATGAAATCCTACTTATTACAGATATCTGTTTCAAACTTTTATTGGCTATTTATGTGTTGTCCCAAAAAATAAACATTTATGCATATGATGTTTCTAACTTTTTAAAATCAGAATGACCACAGTTCATGCAAAAATTCATAAGAACTATTTTTAACCCAAACATTCATCCCTTTGTTTTCCATATTAAAGAAATCTTTACCCGGTCTATATGCAGTACAGTATAGTGAACAAATTGCAAAATCATGCCATCGTAAATATTTCATTTAAAAAATACGAACAATTTAACGTTGGTAATTTTGCATAATCAGAGATACTCTGATCAAAACAAAAAATCTGTTCTATCTTAACACATCAACATAAACACTGCTACTCCATTAAAACTCAATCAATCACTTTCTTGATGTTTAGGCAAAGTTCCATGTTTGCTAAACACCATATTTTAATTGACACTAAATGGGATGAAGTTTGGCTACTTAACACCAGAGAGCAGTCTAGTACACTGTAGTTAAACATACTGTAATTATCACGAGTTTTTCCTCTAATTCTCACTTGATTTGACTGAGTCCTGACTAGTTTGATGTCCATGGCCCAAAATAGTCAATATAGTGATGAAATTTGACACAAAAAACAACAATGAACTAACAAGTGTTCAAACTCCAGCAAATATTTGCACACAGCCAACCCTGTATGAGTGATACATATTAGACCCAAAGGGGCCAACTCTGTATGATTAATACATATTAGGCCCTTGTATGTTTTAAAAATGGCTTGGTTTGGGGTTTTACGAGGTTTAGTGCAATGTTTTAGTACATAACAGGTTACACATAGCGGCCAGTTTATTTGGTGAAGGAAGAACCCAGGAAGAAGAACCAACTTGTTGGGAAACAATTGGCAGGCTTTCTCACATATATTATTCTTGTCAAGACTTGAATTCCTGCACACAGGTGAGATGTGTGAGTGATCCATAAAGGCGAGTGGTCCCCAACCTTTCGAGTATAAGGATCCCTTCTTAATTTCAGAAAATTTTGCTGACCCCCACATGCTAAAAACTTCAATTTTTGAATCTGTGTTAACTGAGAAAATACATAATAAAAAAAAGTCAGTATTATGAAGTCAGTAACCATTATAAATTAATTCACATTTTATTCATCACAACAACAAAAAACATAGTTGAAAAATAGTAGTACTGTATATGTGTGGGACTTTATTTAGTCAATCTATTTGCAGACCCCTTGGAATAACCCTGTGGCCCACAGGTTGGGAACCACTGCCTTAGACCACTCGGCTACCTGGGGTCGCATATAAAATGGAAACAGGCTTAATATGCCATCTTAAATGACAATCTGCCAAAACTTTAAAAAAATGAAAAGTCTGGGATAGGCTCATATCATGAAGCCTAACTTGGGAAACTATGGTAATACCAGCTGGTAGACTGGCACCCTGCTGTTTTATCCATTAAATGAAGCAGCCAGCCAGTAATGAGAAAAAATTCTGGAGAGCTAGGTAATCTAAGCATTCCAAAGACTTTATAAGAATTAGATAAACAGTAAATAGTAATTTGACAACTGGCTGAAGAAATCCAGAAAACACAAGCACTGAATGTAAACATGCTAACAGTTTGTATTTTTGTTTTGGTTTAGGGATAAATCTGTTATGGTATATTCATGTTAAACATTTAGAGATTTAGACTGAAAATCATACCCACCACCTGATCCTGCCACCGTGTAGTGGATAGAATAATAAATTGGTTATCATGATATTAAATCTGAAAGATGGAGGATCGATTATCAAGTCTGTAAACTGATTATCTGATGTAATTTTTTTGCCATCTACATGCCTTCCAGATTCCGACTGTGAACATCTCTCTCAATGTATACTCAAAACACTTTCTGAAACGATGAAAATGAAGATTGACATTTTATTAAAACTTTTAGTGCCATAAAATGGCCTTTTTCATAATCAATACACATATGTAACCCAAACGACAGCTGCAAATTTAACTGGCCTGTAGTCCTACCTGTGATTTGTTTGGCACATATAATGAACAATCACAAGCCGTTGTTAGAGAAAGTTCCTTACAAGAGTTAAGAAAAATGGAAGGAATTTACTCGGATTTATTTTCCTTAGTGCAGGGTAAAGAGTACATTGGGTTGTTTTAAAAAGCCAAGGAGACGTTACGGAAACTTCAAGATTTTTGAAAGGTCAATTTTTGTATTGTCAAGGCTGGAAGAGATTTTAATGCCAAATGTTTGAATGGCATTTGGTTTATGTTGGTATAATGTTTTGTAGTTGGGTTGAAAACAGATGCAAAAGCAGGGTTTATATGGTTGGATCTCAATTTTAAAGCATATTGTAAAGATAATATTTCTCTAGGATGTGACAAAGGTGGCTCATTTGCTTCAGCCAAAAGAATTTCACTAGGGGATGTTGTACATGCTCCCAAAGCAAGTCATGGTGAATTGGGTCAAGCATCTTTAAACATGACTTTCTGGCTGAACAGTAAACAATGCAACCATAGCCTAGCTTGAATCTAATAAGACTGGATACAGGTCAAGAACAACTTTTCAATCAGCAGCCCAATGAGCACTACTTTGAGTAAATCAAGGGCATTCAAGCATTGAGCTTCAATTGCTGTGTGCAATGAAGGTGAGTTTTCTGGCGAAGATAGTACCTAAAATCTTTGTTTCATCAGCAACTGGTATAGGTGTTCCATCCAGCATGAGTTTAGGATCATGTGGTTTTTCATAGCAGACACAAATGCATGCATACAGTTTTTGATTTTGAGAATTTAAAACCATTTGAAGTTGCCCAATTTTAATCTTTTTTATATTTTGATGCAATTGTCTTTCAATTATATGCATTATTTTGTTTGCTATTTTTTAAAAATTTATTATATCCTATATGAATAATTCTATTTTGGACTTGACCTTGTCCAAAATCAAGTTCATGTTTTTCCTAAACAAAGACACTGATGTGTGTATGTGTGTGTGATTTGGATTTTTAATGTAGCTTTAAAAAATTTTCAGTCATATCGCTACGATGTCTGCAGTGTAGCAGTTTATTGTGATGTCTAGCACTGGGGAATCATGCTGCAGACATGTAGCATGATGTCCCATCCAGTCACATTATCCTGACACCAGGCTGACCAGTCCTAACACTAACCTCTTAATGCTGAGCTTCAAACAAGGCAGCTATTAATTAGTACAATTTTTTAAAGCCTTTGGTATGACTTGGCCTAAGTTCAAACCCGCGACCTCCCGTGTCCGAGGTGGACGCTCTAACAACTAGGCCACCAGAACGGTCTTACCGATGTTTTTAGTTTGGTAAACAAATAATACATAGTTAATATTTGTATACGAGTGTTGGTTAAATATTAAGATCATTATTTTGGTCTGAGTAAAGGACATAATGTTTACCAGACTCTATAATTTTAGTAACAGAATGGACGTTTCCATTAAGTAATAATTTTTATTTTTTTTGGTACTAATTGTGACCTAGGTCAAGTAGAGGACTTTATAATCTTGTTTATCTAGAAATTACTCATTCATTTTGTAAGATCCTTAAGCAGAATCATTTGTCTTGTTCAGTATTTCATTATTCAAATTATTATTCTCTGGAATCATAAAGTGCTCAATAATATTCTTGGAGAGACATTAACTGGGAATTACCAGTATAGTGAATTCAAACAAGGACATATTGGATTATATTATTTTTGTGATTCATCAAAAGGCTGTTGTCTCATCACCATGTCACAGGCCACTAATGGCACATTAACACCTTCAGTACTGGATCTTATTTCAAACACCACTTGAATTTAATTAGAACTTTTATTCATTAGGACTGGTGAAAGAAATTTTGGACTATTTGGGGATTTAAATCACATTACTGTAAGTTCTTTTTAAGTTTTCACTTTGTATTCTAGGGAAATAAATTATTTGTTGAATTTTACAAAACTTGTTGGTCTTCGCTCTTTTCTATTACTTTCTTTAAGACCACAGAATCTTAAGAATATGTTTGATTGATAACATATTAAGAAATAATCAACATATATGGAGCAATCCACAAAAGGGGCAAATACTTGGTGATGTTCTAAATTTTCATGTTAAAAAGCTAAACATATAGAATAATGTCCTTGAGGCAGACCCGTCTCTTGTTTATACATATAAGGGCGGAGCCTACTGTACTCCGAATACCCTATCTGAGAAAAAGTTCTATAAAAGGGGGTGGACAGTTTTTCAGACCCTTGTTGTATCAAAGTTTACACAATGTGCACTTATTTACAACAGCGAATAACTTTCGAGAGAGCTTAATTGAGAATAATCTGATCAGGGTATGAACAAATGTCTACTGAGAATATGGCGCTAACAGATATAGAAAATTCACTCATTGTTCTTCCAAAGCAAAGACAATCTTCTTGGACATCAACAGTACAGACATTATGACCATGCAACAGAAAAGAATGAAGGGAGTACACATGAGCATTAAAGTATGGGGTTTCCCAGGGGCTATCCAGTTTTCTGGAATCATTTGGTTCACCCTAATGGAAGAGTGAATTCTCGTCATATGGTTGGGGTATTTGTGACCCAGAAAAGTACCAGCTTTGCAATATCAACTGGTATGATATTATTGATATTAAATATAGAATCGACGTTTTCAGAGCCAACAATTCTGAATATACAAATAGCCCCCACTGTGTACCTCATCCCCTACTGTGTGCCTCATCATAACTATGTGTTATCTTCAATGGATAAATTAAATTCTTTACTACAGAAATTAATAGACAAATTCAATTCTTTGCTACTGCAAGAAATATCAACATAGATTAAACACTACTCCAGTTATTGTTGTTGTTGTTGTTGTAGGGTTTAATGCCATTTTTCAGCACAAGATAGGCTATACATGGCGGCCAGTATAATTGGTGGAGGAAGAACCCTGGAAAACCCCGGGAAGAACCACCAACCCATGAGAAGCTACTGGCAGGTTTTCTCACATGCCCATGTTAGCTGAGCCTGAGACTCGAACTCATGCAGACAGAGGTGAGATGTCAGTGATCCGTAATGGTGAGCGCTTTAGACCACTCGGCCACTCGGGGCTCCCTCCAGTTATTGTGCCAGCTGTCTAAAAAAAAAAAAAGTGTCATGGTCCTTTCAAATTGGACAAACTAAACCACCCAAATACATCCTTGTCACAGTAGAGCAGACCCAGAGGGTGAAGAAAACAGGTCAGAATAACAACTACTCTATATACGCATTTTTAAGTCAAGTCCAACTGTAAACAGCATAGACCCAGATCTGCCATTACATCACGCAGCAGATCTGGATCTATGAAGTTTGTTGGAAGTAATCAGTAGAACAAACAAGACTGATGTGCTGTTGCATGATGTGATGGTAGATCAGGGTCTATGTTTTTTTGCAACTGGACTCGACAACTAATAAGCGAGTATGCTGGCATCCAAGTGAAGTTTTAAATAAATTCTAATCTACAAAACCACGTTACAAATTATGTGCACAGCCGGTAAATCTGATGCTACATACTTTTAAAAAGGGAAAGCTGATCACTGCATTCTTCAAAACATTCATAAAAAGCAGATTTAGTTCGTTGTTTCAATTTTACATGCATAATATAAATAGCTAGAGATGTTTGATTTTTTTAAAAAAAAGTGTTTTTCAGGGATATTTCCCATCATGCTATTCATGCCATAACTACACTAGTTAAGTTCCGTAAATATATTTCCTTTATTTGTCTACATTTTTCATGAAATCTATCGGAGTTGATATACACCAAGACTGTCTTGCCAATACTTATGTTAAACACTAAACTGGACTTAATATTTTCTGAAACAGACATTAAACTAGACTTAATTATATTTTCTAAAATAGACACTAAACTGGGCTTCACGTATATTTTCAAAAACAGACACTAAACTAGACTTAACATACTTTCTGAAATAGACACTAAACTGGACTTAACATATTTTCTACAATACACACAAAACTGGATATAACATATATTTTCTTAAATATACACAAAACTGGATTTTATATACATTTTCTGAAATAGCTGCATTTGAATGAAATAGCTAATTTTTAGTGCAAGGAAACTGACTGAATCACACCTGTTTGCTTTGTTATCCTAGAAAAAGCCCTCAGCTTGAACTCAATAAACGTTTTACTTTCTGTTTAGGTTTTAAAGCAGCTTTCTTTTGAACGTAAGTCACGTTCTTCACTAGTTCATAAATCTTTAGGGAAAATCAAAGAAAATATATTAATGATATTCTAAGTGACTACATTAGGATGTAATAACTGCTGATTGACCCAATCAGTGTAGCATTATCTAATGATATTCTAAGTGACTACATTAGGATGTAATAACTGCTGATTCACTCAATTAGTGTAGCAATATCTATCAATATCACCACTCATATATCAATCATTAAGAAGCTGAGACAAAATAAAACTTCAAAGCTTGAATCATACTCATTATAAAACAGCTGACTTTAATCCATCAATCTGTTTTCACCGGCTAATTCCTAAAGATAGAATTTAAATGTCAGCATAAACCATTTCATCTACACCATATGACAAACAACTCCATTCTGTTTATACAAGTTCAATGGTCACAGACAACTAACATGTGGTCAATGATGGTCACTGTGTGGCAGAAAATAATTAATAGAAAGAATTTCAGAATATGCCTACTTATGGGTAAAATAAACTAGGCCTGAACATTAAACCATTCTCATTTTCATTGTTTCCATAAAGATGCTACTGACTGTAAAAAGAGAACTCCCACCAGTCCAAAATTGTATCATTGGCACCTACATAGACACTCTTCTGACATGCGCATCAGGTCATTTTCATTCTCTGAACTGTTTCCTCTTGGATAGATCGTTCATAGGATGTAAGCGTGTTCCGCTAATCTCACCATGAATGTACAGTAATTTGCCAGATATTCACAATACGGTCTACGAAAATGAATTAGTCATCTCTGCCCTGGAGCACTAAACTAGCATAAAAATGAACAAGGCAAGTGGAATTTACATGATCATAGATTCAGATTTTTAAAAAAATCACAAGAAAATAAAAAAGATAAAAGACAAGAAATGTGCATTCCACAAGAAATTACAATTTATTTTCAAAGACAAAGGAATCCATTGATGAGCCACTGGAAAAAGAGCTTTTATGGTGCATGATTTGAGCAAGAAACCAGACTGACCTTACACACTATGTTTACAAAGTTGTCAGTTTCTTTCATGAGCAGTAAATGGCTGGAGTCAATTAATCTATTAATTAGCATGTGTGATTAAGTTCTTAACAGTTGCCTGAACAAAGCATAGCTTAATGGCATCTGAGAAAGTAGAATTAGTATAAATGCTTTTTCAAACTTCTGATCTCACAATTGTCATGATGTTATATTCATTAGCAATGACATGAAGCAGTCTCGAGTTAGTCTAAAAATATTTATGTGTGATTTTTCATGTATTTTCTTTTAATCCCCTTTAATATCAAAAGATAATCAAACATCTTAGCATTCAAAGTGCACAGCTAATACACGTTCAGTATGATCTGACTTTTGTAAAACAGTTTCCATTTCTTTATTCTGTCAAAGAAAAAAATGGAATCCAAATGATCTCATCTGGTTATAAGCATGTTCACAAGTAATTTGGGTGCAGTATACTCTCAATTTTTGTCAAATTTAGCAGAATTTAAAGGATTCTTAGTAGTGGAGAGATTGATATTATTATAAAACTGAAAAGGTGGAGGATAGAGGATGAAAGTTTATATACTGATTATTGGAGGTACATGTAACTTTTTCTGTTGTTGTCATCCTTCACCAGCATCATCTCCACCCCCAACCCCTCCAATTCCATAATGATGAATGTTTATTGCAAAAATTAGGCTCACATATGTTCTAAAAGGCTGGAAATAAAAACTCACATTTCATAAAAAATTATTTACGTGCCTAAAATAATTATCTGCATCATTAATATGCATCTGTAAGCCAAAAAGGCACCTGTAAATTGAGTTAGCCCTTAGTTCCTGAAATCAACAGACAGCTGTAAATTTGTTAGCCCTTAATTCTTGAAATCAAACAGACAGCTGTAAAATTTGTTAGCCCTTATTTCCTGGCATTGTTGGTCTGTATAAGGTACATGCACAATCACAAATGAGAACATACCGAGTTCCTGATCAGTGCAGAAAATCTGCAAAATTGTTCGAAAAGAATAACATCCCATGACAGGTAATTTTTTTTTTTTTTCGTGTAAAATCTACATCAGGCTTGTATTGCATATGATATCTGTATACAGTGGAGCCAATCTCAGCATTAGCAAGTTACTTTAACACCATTTGACAAGAGATTTAACTTTCTCTCACATGGCTAGCTTGGCAATATTGTCTGCCATTCCTGTGACATTAATTTGGGATACCCTCTTGTTTTGCAGGATTTCTGTTTGAAATTAATGAATTCAGGATACACATACCAGTACTTATTATTTCACCAATTTCAGCATAGTGAATTCACATCATCGTAAGCAACCAGGGTGGGTGGGGTGCGGTGGGTAGGTAGGGGTGAGCAGCTGTTATGCTCCTTTATCACCCACAGCTGCCTGTACTGAGATTTCCCAAACCAAAATGCATGCTTACGACAAGCTTGCAGCAAGCTTACGACAAGCTAGGTGAGTTTGTGCAAGCTAGTACAAGGGTGCTTGCACAAGCTGCAAAAGGAATTTTTCGAAGTCTGCAAGCTTGCAAAATTTAAAGTTCAAGCTTGTGCAAGCTTGCAAAAGGAATTTTTCCAAGTCTGCAAGCTTACAAGCTTGCAAATTCTAAAGTTCAAGCTTGAGCACACTTTCAAAAGGAATTTTTCCAAGTCTGCAAGCTTGCAAAATCTAAAGTATTTGATGTAAGCTTGCAATAATCAGTCGTGAAAGGGCAGTTCTGCATGAGATCAGTACTTTCTGAAATGTTGAATATATGTTGTGACTAGATCAGACTCAGTATAAGAAACTACACAATCAAATTAAAAGATGTTACTGGTAATCTAGTTTTTATTTACAGATCTGATAATGCACTTGAGTTAAATAATATACATTTTCAGTGTTGCAAAATGCTAAGAACTTGAATTACTTGTACTTAGCTGATACATAAATAAAATATATTATTCCAACATTTCTCTGTGTTTAAATTAACTATGAACATTATTAATATATTTCAAAATAAACTGAATTATTTCTTGACCAAGGCAAAATAAGAAATATTACTTTTTCTACAGATGTCTTTTTTCTCATTTTCAAATTTTTACAAATATTATACATGTTAGAGAAAAAATTGAGCTCTTTTGCATAAAGGAAATTGTTTAAGTGATTCTACACTCAATTAGCTATGCAGTCATTTTGTCAGGGAATGGAAGAATGGGTAAAGAATTCCATTTAGTAAAATCCTGTAAAACAGAAATTGCTGATTGCAAAGTTATTTACAGACTAACTTAATACAGCAAGATATTTGATGGCAAGTACTTGTAAATCCTATTTACCGATAATGTATGCACCATCAAATATACTCTCAGTAAATCTTGTAATACTCACTTCTGGCATTAAGTTTATGAAAGAACTGTCATATATTTATTTCAATGACAATCTGCTGCCAGGAGAAAAAAATAATTGTCAGTTATTTACTTACTAAATAAAATTTATAAATATATAGTTTTTGTTTTTCTTTGAGAGAGAGAGATGCATCCCATTCTGCCAACATTCTATAAAGAATTGAGCTTTGTGAATTTTGCTTGTTTAAAAAGAAATCAAATAAAAGTATGCACGGTGAAGTGTGGTTTTCCGCGACAGAGACTTAATTCGGTATCGAGTCATTAAAGGCGGTTACTTCTCCCTGTTTACGGTCAGTAGACTGGTTTACGAACTGTAAATGTACACGTAACATATTTGAGTCGAAAGAACACAAAACAACTATTGTAACCGATCCTATAACCCGAGAGATAATCTGAAATCATGGAGTTATAATGTTGGTGAGTAAACTCAAGATTGTGTTGTATTTTGCCAGTTTTCGCAACTTTCGTTTTGCAGTAGCATTCTGTTTCACTTTTACGATTTAAATACGTCAAAAATGACTTTGTAATGTTGCTTCGCCCAATGATTGAGATGACAACTCTGCAGATCATTATTATTTATTGCTGCACTTGCCAAACTGCAGTAATCGATGCAGTGCTGTCAGTTATCGACAATAGGATTACGAGATCATAAAGTTTAAACGCACGCTTCTGAATCTCATTTCCGTTATTCTTAGGTTCTTTTTTTCCTCTTGCATATCAAATTCAACAATTGTTCAGAGGTTGTTACATTTAATTCTTTTCATCCTCAATGAAGATGGCTGTCATTTTATTTCAAAATGTCTTAAGGTACGTAATCAGTTTTATCGGATTTTTGTTGTTGTTCAAAACTCTTAAGTGCCATTCATTTGACATATGTCATAGCCCTTTCAAAATGGATAGTAGAACTAAAATTTAGGACTCATTAAAGGATGATCTTGAATAACACTTACTGATATTTTTTGGACTTGATAAGTGATTTTGGAATGATGAACTAAAAATGAAATGCTTTTGCCAATGAGGTAAATACTCATTTTTTTCCCTGATTACATAGTACGTGTTGCTGTAATCCATTTCAGTGGATCACACCAGAAGCAGAGGAGGATGCAGAATTTTATTCTGAGGATTTTGTTTAGCAGAGGTGATTCAGAGTAATTCAAATGGCAAACATTCTTGTTTTCACCTAATAGTTTATCATTGTGACAGATGAGAGGGAACCTAACTAATTGACACCATCCTCCCCCAAATGGATTTCTACATGCAAGTAAATTAGTATAACATTTCCAAAGCAATAAATAACAAAAGTATAAAGAGTTTGCTCACACAGATGCCATTCATATGCTCTTATTTTTATATGATTAAATATTATTAAATGATTTGATAACTTCCTTCTTTTTTTTATTGTGACAGTAAGAACTCATTCTAACTGATGTTCATTTTAATATTTGATATTACATACTTTCCGCACATCAAGAGCTAGAAAAATGGATGTATGTGACCATGTATAGAATAATTCAATCGATGCCGTATCAGTTCTTCTGATGCAACTAGTTAGGCCAGCTTTGTTTGCAAGCTTGCGCAAGCTCCTAATCAGTAAGCGTGCGCAAGCTTGTAATTGGTAAGCTTGTGGGGTTTCAACTGTGAGCTTGCAGCAAGCTTACATAGCAAGCTCGCGCAAGCTTGCCAATTGCAACTTTACCATTTACAAGCTTCCCTATTACAAGCTTGCGAAAGCTTCCCTATTACTAGCTTGCGCAAGCTAGTAATAGGGTAGCTTACAGAAGCTTGCAATTGGTAAGCTTGCACAAGCTAGCTGCAGTTTCAAATCTAAGCTTGCCGCAAGCTTAAAAATAAGCTTGCGATTTTGATTTGGGAATTCCTTGTCTTTCATGACCATGCTCAACAAAAAAAGTATGGTATCAAGAACACAGAGCAACAATCTCCTACACAACAATGAAAGTGACCATTTTATCTATCGATAACAATCAGAACATCACTTTGTCATTTTCATAAAGATGAGAAATAACCTCGAAAGAAGATGTAGAAATGCATATAAATTTGATGGGTTTGCAGATTCACTTCCAGCAAACTGCACTACATAAGTTACAACAATGTTGTGACTGACTTTGTCTCCTTCCACTGTCATATTGTGCAATGTATTTGCAGGATAAGAAGGTAGGAAACACATTTTTGGGGTTATGTAGGTGTGAGTATTTATGTGTGCATGTGTATATGTGTGTGTGTGTGTGTGAGAGAGAGAGAGAGAGAGAGAGAGAGAGAGAGAGAGAACTCCAAAATGAAACACAATAACAAACTGGATACCTTCAAATTCTAGACTTGCTCTAGATCCTGGCCCCAAAATCTTGGGAATTGGTTTCAGGGTTGCAGTGGGAACTAGCCCTTGATGGATCTCACGAATCTCACCCCCTTCAGCGGGGATCGTCCTGATAAGACACCAGTTTGGCTGCCCTGGAGATGCATCGAGAACCTCCACATGCTGGCCTCGGTGAACTGTCAATTCGTTAGTTTTTGTAGCTGAGAAATCCTCAACGACAATTGTCACATCACTCTGAAAATTTAAAAAAAATCCATCAATGGCCTGGATAAAGTTAACAGCTCTGCAGCAATCTAGAAATAACAAAAAATATTGTATTAGAAACTGTAATTCAGATTATGTGAAACCTCATTAAACCAAAATACGCTTTTTGTCTTTTTTCTCCCAAATCTCTTTCCGGCAGAGTGTACAGTCTCCTGTCAGATGCTAGTGTTGGTTGAAAAGAGGCTGTGAAAAGCATTTCAGACTTTGATTGTTCATAAATATTGCTTATTATATATATGTTCATATGCTACTGTGAAAACAAAACCAGTTTTGACATAAAATGTGTTTGTTAATTATTATTTTCCCGTCATTTCTGAAAACATTACATTCCAGACAGACTGAAATGGGACATTACTTGTCTACATAAAAAAATTAAAATAGCACAGGAAGCTGAATGCAAAATAATTATCAACAGATGTGGCATTCTGAGCTACCTCTAGCACCAAACCTGTCAATTGCTGGCTCCCAAATATTTTATGAATTTTAAAAAGAGGAATAAAAGTTTATCTGTCCTTGTTACACGAGTTACATTTTCTATCCTAATAAAGTTTTATTACCAATTTAATGATCATGAAACAATGATGTATCTTTTGCTGTTTTGTGCTAATTGAAAATGGTCTCTAAAATCTTACAAAAATTACTAAGAAAATGTTTCACATGAGAAAATTTGTAAATTCCAAATGTGATGTTGGAAGTTGTTACTTGTTTAATGATGAGTACATGACAAATTGACAAATTTTATATACATCTTAACCATACAGATGCTGCTGATGATGCTGCTTTATCTCATTATGTAGTTGTAATAGATTACGTTAATTATTATTCAGATGATAAAAGAAACCATCAGTTAAATATCTGTTTTTTCCATCCTGTTACGTGAGTTAAAAATAAATGACTGCAATAATCTGACAAGCAGTATTTTGAAAGGAAAAACTGACAGTTATCAGCTGTTATTTTATTGAAGATAGGATACTAGATCACTGATCCATAACAAATCTGATGTGAAAATGAATCATTGAAAATTTGGGGTACATGTCCCATATGACTGGCTGAAGAGCATACCAGTACTCTAATTTCAGTGAAAAATTATTCCGTTAAACCAAAGCCATTTACTAGTACTCTCAAAAACCAAAACAATATTCAGCCCCGAATTATAATTTTACACTGAAATGAAGCCCATAAAACTGAATCTTGCTCAAAATGGTACCAGGTAGCTGCCAGATTCCAGTCAGCGGGTTAGCCAACTGTCTGGAAATAGCTTATGGCCATGCATGATATACAATAAAGTCTGGCACATAAACTGGCACAGATTATGACCATTACAAACAACAGACTAATCGGCAGTCTTTATGCAGAGTGGCAGTTTTCAAAGTTAATTATCTTTACTTGCCAATCATCTATGATCGATATGCTTATATGCTAACCTCCCGAGATGATTATTAAAATGTGCATACTCTCTTGCTCATAAATGAGCTTGTGATGATAAAAAGGTATTGGACCACTAATTATTTTACAACCTGAGAACCCATCTACTGGTAAGGGAATAAAAACAAATTGAGTGCTAAATATTTTGAGATGCACCCATTGGCTAGTAAATGGATTTAATTTTCTTCCAATACACATTTCATAAACTTCAATCACTGTACTGTAGTTGACAACAAAATACATCCAGTATTTAATTTCCTATTGACAAAACAACATATAGGCTCTCTGTGCAAGACTATGTTATTATTTGCAGTCCAGAAAGTCCTCATGTTCACGAGCAGGTGGCTCAAACGAATGCTGTGCAAAACACCTGTATTTCCAGGCTGAAAACAATTTCTCTGACTAATGAATTGAAGCATGTGTTGTATGCCAAACTAATGAATAAATCTTTGTTTTTTAATACATTAAAATCAAGTTATGTGGGAAATGAATTAGTGGCCTGTTTCTTAAACCTGTTTACCAAGTTTTAATTTAGCGGGATGAGAAATTTCGTCCACACGTAGAAGGAGGTAGAAAGGTCAGTCGATTAGATGCAAGATGATCTCATCAATTATGTGCAAATCTCAGTTATTGTATAAACTGACAAAGACAATGATGATATAAGATTATTTAGTCTGAGAAAAATCCAACTGCAATTTGGTCTCCAGAATGAGCTCAGCCAATCATATACAGATGATAGCCAATGGGTAATGATTTAATATTAAATTTATGAAACTTGTTGAGTAATGTCCAGTTTTTTGCTTGCCTTTCAATGGGTAATGATATAATATTAAATTTACGAAACTTTGTGAACAATATCCAGCATTTTGCTTGCCTTTTAATGGGTAATGATTTAATATTTAATTTATCAAATTTGTTGAATAATGCCCAGATTTTTGCTTGCCTTTCAATGGGTAATGATTTAATACTACATTTATCAAAACTGTCAAATAATGTCCAGCTTTCTGCTTGCCTTTCAATGGGTAATGATTTAATATTAAATTTATCAAAATTGTTGAATAAAGTCCAGCTTTTTGCTTACCTTTCAAATGGTTAATGATTTGATATTGAATTTATGAAAGACGTGTTGAATAATGTCCAGCTTTTTGCTTACCTTTTAAATGGTTAATGATTTAATATTGAATTTATGAAACGAGCTGAATAATGTCCAGCTTTTGCAAGCCTTGGCTTTGTGAAAATTTATTTGATCCATTCACCTCAAAATTATCATGTAGTCACATTCAAAATATTTGAGAATCAGACTCATGAGAATGATTGGATAACTTTTTTTTGTTCATTTAATTGTTTACCAAGCTGTTTGTATCAAGTCTTGTGTAAATATCATAAAAACAACATATCATAAATGCTGCTTGTGGGTGCTGCATTTTTCTAAGATCAATCACGCTTTGATTGAAATCCTCCAGATAGTTGATTGTTAGAGCAAGTGCCTTTTATTTCCAAACACACAACTGTCAAAGAAATCTCACAAGATGTAATTTTAATAATTAACACCTACTCCCCAAAAGACTGGCAACATTCATCAAAACAGTCTTTGAAAAGCCATTATTTATAATCGACAATCTAACAAAGTGCCAGAGGATAATGTTGGACCGGAAAGTTGTGAATCCATGACAAGTACAAATATTATGATTACAATGTAAGTCATAGGTTAAAATATTAATATTTATTCCATATTTCCCAAAACTTGCTATAAATAGTAAATATTCACACTGACAGCGACTACATGATGGAAATGACATGTACAACAAATGAAAGAAACTTTAGCTAAGTATGCAGAAGAAGAATGTGCTACATATAAATGGCAAAAGTGCCAATGCATGTATTATGGTAAGATGGCAGGGTATAAAACTTGCAGAACAAAAAACATCAGTACTTGAACGAGACCCCTTATTGGCAAATTAGCTCACATAGAGTTATTGTATTTACACTAACTATCAATGTTACATAAAATTTCTTGTATCTTGTATCCCTATCAAAAAAATTTTTGGACTTGCCCATGGGCAAGTGCCTTACAAATCTGAGTTTGCCCAAACTAAATCTGAGCTTGTTCCGAGAGTCGGGCAAGTGGATTTGTAAATCCCTGGATATCACACTGACCCAACTGTCAACAATCAAGACCCAGATCTATCCTCACATAATGCACAGGAAATCAGTATCTATTTAATTCTATCAATCAATCCACTGTGAAGAGCAAAGACTATAATATGCTGGTGCATTATATTGCAACAGAAGTAGGCTGATGCTAGTCATGGTTTGATGTGTGCCATATATAGGGAAATACCATATATACTCAATTATCAGTCCAACAGCAAACTGCACAGACCCAGATCATTCATCACATAATGCGCTGGCAGATCTGGGTCTCTGTAGTTTGTTAGGAGTCTTCAGTAGAACAAGCTACACAGACCCTGATCTGTCAGTGTGTTATGCAATGACAGATCAGGGTCTATAATTTTTATAGCTGGAGCAGACATATGAGGGGATATATATGGTATTGTACATAATATCTGAGACATGAAGAGGAAATTCTGGGTCATCAGTCAGGCTAATAAATTATACCAGTAGGTTTAAGGAAAAATAACATGGAGATTCCATTTATTGAAAGCGACTGGGATTATACCTGGAGAGAAATCTGCAGTCCAGATATATCTCAAATTCAGCTCTGTCTGGAATCAGAATGCACAATAACTATACAAATGACAAGTATAATTTTCTTTCTAAGCAAACTGACACTGGGAAAAAATATAGTGGCAGGTCAATTGATGTTAAAACAAGTACAACAAAGGGCACGTTATGTCACCTGCCATTTTTAATAGTCATCTGCGTAGGCACTAGTACAGTATCGCTGAATGGAGATAATTGACCAACCGGTCTCAACAAGCTTGACCTTTGGTCACAAAATGTGGTGTTGTGTGATTTGGATTTTTGATGTAGCTTTAACATATTTTTCAGTCATATCACTTCAATGTCTGCAGTGTGACAATTTATAGTGATGTCTAGCAACTGGGGCATCATGCCACAGACATGTAGCATGATGTCCCACCCAGTCATATTATCCTGACATCAGGCTGACTAGTCCTAGCACTAACCTCTTCATGTTGAGTACCAAGCGAGGCAGCTGCTAGTACCATTTTCATAATTCTTTGGCATGACTCGGCTGGGTTTCAAACCTGTGACCTCAAGCAACTGAGGCAGACACTCTAACCACTAGGCCAATGGAGTGGTTATTTGGTCTTGAACTAAACTGAATGTACAGAAACAATCATGATCTTATTAGACATGACATGATTGTCACCCTTTACCTTAAGATCCCAGAATCCAAATGGTTCTTTATTACTCTATGTGCATGCCATCCACAATCTGTGGTCAAGAAACTAACTCTAAACAAAAACTATTCTTCAAAACCAGTTTTTCTCTGAGCCACAAATGAATTTGACCTTTGACCTGCTGACTACAAAACCAATATGCTAATTCCATACAAAAGTGCAAGCCCTTCACAAACTTTGGTCAGGATACAAGGTCAATAACTGAATATTTTGCAGAAACCATTTAGTTACAATGACATTGACCTTTGATCCCCAAATCAATAATTTTTATTCTTTCAGTCAATGACCTTGATCTTTGACCTTCTGACCCATAACTGCTAGGCTTCTAGTAGCTAATAGTGTATTTGAACTACGTATAAAATGGGTATAGGTCATAGATTCCATTACTGATGGTAAATTTTATTATCGAGTTCGATCCTTATTTTCTTTCACCCAATATTGGTTGGATTTATTACGACTAATCCATTACAATGTGACTTCACATAAAATATGCACAGGATTATAAGATGATTTCACCTCAAATATACGACCATGATAAGATGGTTTCACCTCAAATATACAACCATGATAAGATGGTTTCACATAAAATACACACCCATTATAAGATCTGACATAAAATACATGCCCCTTTATAAGATTTCATATAAAATATACACCCATTATAAAATGTTTCACATAAACCACACACCCCATTATAAAATAGTTTTACATAAATTATATACTCCATTATAAGAAACAACATTATTACATGGTGTTGAATGCAATGTACCACAGCACACCTCCTCCTTGTGCACAGTGAGACCCCAAAACAAACTTTCATAAACGAAAGTATGAGTTACCGAGGGACCTCTGAAAAATTAAGAGATGGACATCGGCAGAGGGGTGGGGATAAGTGGCTGAATTATCATTTAATAATGATGTTGGAAATAGTGGTGAAAACATAAATTTTCTAATGAAGTTCTTTACTCTTCAGTATAAATTTTCAATAATTTTCTGTATAAATTACCTTTATTTTCAATATCTGAAATCTCTGTTAGATTATTTAAAACATTATTCCAAGTGGTTTAAACACAGATTACATGTGTAACAGAAATAACACTGTACTACATCACAGCTTTTTGCATGTGTGTGTGGATACATTCTAGTATATTCAGAGTAAAACAAAGTTTTTTATTTTTAATCAAATTGACATTTCTTTAGAGAAACAACAATGTCAAAACTTGTTTTTATTGTTATATTAGTAAATTACTGATTGTGTGATTTCATTGCAAGTTCTAGCAAAATTTCTGCACATCCTTCAACAAACCTATGTGAAACTAAGCTTTTCTTGCACCTCCTATGTCATTCAGTTGGTTCCTTTGCTAGTACAAAGAACAGTGTTTTTGTTGGATTTAATGCCATTTTTCAGCACAAGATAGGTAATACATGACAGCCAGTATAACTGGCAGCGGAAAACCCCAAGAAGAACCACTGACCCAAGGGAAGCTACTGGCAAGCTTTCTCATATACCCACATTGGCTGAGTCTGAAATTCAAACCTGAGCAGACTAGGTGAGATGGCAGTGATCTGTAACTGTGAGTACTTTGGACCACTCGGCCACTTGGGGACCGCTGATCACATTTGGTAATGAGTATGATAAACTATTGATTAATGTTAGAAACTTTAATTACATCAGTTGACCTAACACATGACCATAATCGTTGGTTCTTATGCAGGTGGAATTTGCATGCCTTTTACCTATCCCAATTGTTCAATTTGTTGTTGTTGTTGTTGTTGTAGGGTTTAACGCCATTTTCAGCACAAGATAGGCTATACATGGTGGCCAGTATAAATGGTGGAGGAAGAACCTGGGAAAACCCCAGACAAAACCACTGACACATGAGAAGCTACTGGCAAGCTTTCTCACATACCCACACTGGCTGAGCCCGAGACTCGAACCCACACAGACAGAGGTGAGATGGCAGTGATTCATAATGGTGAGTGCTTTAGACCACTTGGCCACTTGAAGCCCCTGTTCAATTTGATATGAATGACTAATTAATGGGATACAAGAATGGTGGTCAACTTTTAATTGATTGCAACAAAGTAACCAACACTTCCGTTAAGTTGAGATCAAAACAGTTGGTAACTAACTAGGTTCTCATGGTAAAGCTCACAGGTATTGCAATGACAACTGACTGACACTTTTCATGTTTGAATTTTAATGATAAAATGAGTGAGATATCAAGGTTTCATTGATCAGTTTTAGTGATAAAATGAGCAAGATATCAAGGTTATTTTACCAGTTTTGACCACAGTTTTATTCACATTCTGCAAAATGGGGCCAGAGGTGGAGTGGTGTGTTGGTATTTTTAAAAATGGGAATGACACCTACCCCCACATTAAAAGCAGGTTAATGTTTAAATGAGGGAGCAGTGTACAAGACAACTTTTGTCATAACTAGTACACCTTGTATGGCTCTGGTAACAGCACTGCATAGTGGGAATGTAATATTTGCCTTGGGCTCTCAGTGCTGACAGAGGTATGATGCAAGTGAACTGTGAAGGTAAGTGCTGTAGACCCCTAGGCCCCCCCCCTGGGACCCTCAATGCAGCATGGTGGATCACAACTGACTTTTACCTTTATTCCAGACATGCATCATGCACACAAAATTGGGGTTTCAGGATAAATCTCCTGACATTATCAGTCACAAGTCTGATGTACAGAGAGATCTGATACAGTGCCAAACCACTATAAAAAACAGGAATATATCAAGAATGACACCTCACTGAGAACCTACGCATTCATTACTCATAATGCTCAAATTAGAACTTGGGCATAAATAATTTTTTATGATGTAGCAATACAGTACTCCTGCATGATAATGCTTTTGTAAGGAGACCCCGAGTCCACCTTGTAGAGTGAGACTGCACATTATAATCAAGTGTGTGTGCTGTATGTCTGCCTTTCAATGTTACAACAGTGTCCCCTATGAAAACATCCTGTCTGTCAGCCTTTTAAAGGTAAAAGAGTATCCCGTATCAAATCAAGCTGTATGTCTGCCTTTCAAAAGATACAAGAGTGTCTCCTATCAAATCATGCTGTATGTCTGCCTTTCAAAGGTAAAAGAGTGTCCCCTATCAAATCATGCTGCATGTCTTCATTCCAAGGCTACAAGAGTGTCCCCTATAAAAACATGCTGTATGTCTGCCTTTCAAAGCTACAACAGTCAATTATAAATTGATGCTGTATGTCTGCCTTTCAAAGTTACCAGTGTCCCCTAAAAGATCATGCTCTATGCAACAGCCTTTCATAGCCACAAGAGTGTCCCCTATCAAATCATGTGTCCGTCATTCAAAGCTATAAGAGTGTCTCCTGTCAAATCATGCTGTATGTCTGCCTTTCAAAGCTACAAGTGTTCCCTATAAAATAATGCTGTATGTTTGCCTTTCAAAGCTGAATGTCCCATTCAAATCATGCTTTATGCCTGCCTTACAAAGCTGTAAGAGTGTCCCCTATCAAATCAAGCTGTAAATTTGCTTTTTCAAAGCCGAAAGTGTCCCTATGAAGCCAAGAGAATGAGTGGACAAAACAGCTTTTTAATCATTATCGCCATGTGCTCATTGTAAATTGCATGACGGTAACTCTGATCCTCAATTTGATATCCTACGGGTATATGCCACGCATTTAGTATGATACTCTTCACCCTCTGAAGATGCTCTTTCTAAAAAAACATCATCAAAGGAGATATTAAAAAAAAATGTCTTAACTAATCTATATGGCACAGGTAAACATGCATAATATCCAAAGGAAGGAAGGGATTCTGTAATCCTAGACCTTTCCCATTAAGTTTGGTGTGGGGGAAGGGCACTGGACAGAAAAGCAAATACAAATCATGATATAAACCGAGATGGAATGTATTGCCAGATAAACTTGTTTATATCAAACACAAAATGGTTCTCATTAAACATACTGCTTACGAATAAAGAAAGGATAAAAATATTCTGGTTCTATGTCTTGCGTAAAAGAACTGAGAAATACTGATAACATAGATGAGACTGTAAAAATCTAAACTAATTTTATGTTTGAAGCAGTTCTTAATTTGCTTTGTCTTCCTCCTAACAAAATCATCAAAGTTTTACTACTAAAATCTGCAAATCAAACCCTTTTTCTGCAGACACAATGTTCTGAAAGTTGTACTCAACATCTTTCTTTGGAAACAATCATAGATTTGGGTGATAAAATAATCAGCTTTTATAAATTTCAAGCTACATACAGAAATGAACAAGTCTTTCACCACAATATGGTGGAAATCCTTTTATGAAACAAACAAAAATACAATTGTGTCCTTTATGATAATGCCCTCTCTGATGTTAGGCCACCCTGAAATTGTCATCATGGTGTACCCCTCACCAGAGGCCACCCCTCTTGTAAGGCCATGCACACGTTAATTAAAAGTAATCCAACTATACACAATCTTTAATTAGAAATGCAGTATTCATTTTAGTTTAGTTAGGTGCATGTGAGTGCCATTCTCTTAACATAACAATACACAAGAATCACTAAACATGTAATCAAGTTTTATAACTGTTATTTTTGTTCCATCAATGTAACATGATTTGCACACAGGTTGGTCAGAAATAAATATTTTGATTCTACTGGAAAAAGACCAAATGTCAATATTAAGGCTACTTTCAGACATGTCAATAGGATAAATTGGTATAGAATTTCAGTTAGGTTTATTAACATTACAGCTGTTTATGCTCAACATAGCATGGACGAACACTTCTGTCCGTAAATTTTATAAGATGTTGGTTTCGATGCGAGCTATGACAAGGACCATCTCAAGAGTGCCAATAAAATACTGGTGTTTCTCACTGAATTCTTTCACTTTAATGGTCATAATGTTTTGTAATTAAAGATACCCGGTAAACAATTTATGTCAAGTTTATTTGCTACCCATTAAAGAATTCTCTTATGTTGTCACATATCACATAACTTTGTGGTTTTTATGTCAAAACTGACAGTAATTCCACAGTACCACATGAATATATATAATAAGTAATACTAATGAGCAATTAAAGTCAGAAATGCTTTTCACAGCCTCTTTTCAACAAATACCAGCATCTGACAGTAGACTGTATACACATCCAAGTGCAATCTCTCACCCAAAAATAGTCATGCCACATATAACATGTGTAAGATCAATTGCCGAGACAAATTTAAACAACAGTAAGTGGTAATCAGACAATGTGTACATACAGTTGCAAGTTCCAAGAAAATCACAATGTTCTAGTCAGATTTTAGCGACCTTTTCCCTCCAAAGAAGCATGCTTGAATCAAGACACGTGATTAGTAATGGAATTTTTAAAGTCAGCTTGAACTAAATAATGGGGCGTACACCTATGAAGGCTTGGTAGCTATTATGTTGAATACAATACATGCCTGGTCTGAAACTCAGTAAAAGCAACTCTGAAGTAAACAATGCAAACTTGACATCTTTCATAATTCTTGCATCCCAAAATATATTTTTCAACAGCTTTTGTTTCTCCTATTCTATTCCTCACAATTTACTGTTTGAGATAAACAAGTAAGATCCCTTTTGTAATACTGTACAAAAGAGATCAAAATGAGCTGTAATAATGTGCAGAAGAGATCAATATAAGCTGCAATACTGTATGAAGATCAATATCAGCTGCAATACTGTACAAAAGAGATTAATATAAACTGCAATACTGTACAAAAGATCAATATCAGCTGCGACGCTGTACAAAAGATATCAATATAAGCTGCAGTACTATGCAGAAGAGATCAATAAGAGCTGTAATACTGTGCAGAAGAGATCAATACGAGCTGCAATACTGTGCAGAAGAGATCAATATGAGCAGCAGTTCTGTATGAAAGAGATCAGTATCAGCTGCAATACTGTACAAAAGAGATCAACAACAGGAGCAGTACTGTACAAGAGATCAATATCAGCTGCAAGACTGTGCGAAGGATATCAATATGAACTGCAATACTATGCAGAAGAGATCAATATGAGCTGCAATGCAATGCTGTACAGAAGAGATCAATATGAGTTTTATGTTGAACTTGGATAATATCATACTAATAGGAATATAAATAATGAATAAAATAATGTGGAACATTTCATATCCTACAAATGTTCTTTCTAATGCTTTCCACATGAAACTCACAGAACCCTAATAACCATTTAAATACAATAATACTCGCTTACATGTTGGGTCCGACTTCAAACAACATGCAACTAATCTGTTGTCGCATAATGCTCTGGCAAATCAAAATTGATGTACTTTTATTTTACTGATTAACCACTCCGGTGGCCTAGTGGTTAGAGTGTCCGCCTCGGATGCAGGAGGTCGTGGGTTCGATCCCCGGTCGAGTCATACCAAAGACTTACAAAAATGGTACTAACAGCTGCCT